>JARFXV010001525.1:0-294298 GCA_031761425.1 Cosmopolites sordidus | reverse complement strand
AATCAACTTTAGATTCAGAATCTGTTCAGGGCAGGATCTGCCCGGTCGAAAACCTGCCTGATATTCACCAATGTTCGGTTCTAACTGTCCCTGTGCTCTGTCTAGTAGACATTGAGATAGAATCTTGTAACAAACTGGGAGAAGAGATATTCCTCTATAGTTGTTTACATCCGTTCTATCTCCTTTCTTATGTAGTGGATGGATTAGAGCATCTTTCCAGTCTTCCGGAATCCGTTCGGTTCGCCAAACTTCATGTAGAATTTTGGTTATTTCCTTGATTGTACCTGGACCAGCGGATTTCAAAAGTTCAGCAGTGATTCCATCTTCACCAGAAGCTTTGTTATTTTTAAGAAGCTTGATTTGCCTAAGTATTTCCTCTTCATTCGGTGGTAATGAATCTGGGTTTGTTTGTTTAGGGTTTAGTGTTGGTAATTTCTTTAAGGGCTCAGGACAGTTTAGTATTTGTTCAAAATATTTCGCAAGTTCTTTGCAATTGTCTTGGTTATTTAGAGCTAGTTGTCCGTTTTCCTTTGAAAGCATAGGCTCTGCGGTTGATAGCCTGTTAATTTAGTTTTAAAAGTTTTGTAAAAGTTTCTGGTGTTATTTTTTTGGAAATCTTTTTCTATTTCAATAAGTTGATTGTTTTCATATTTTCTTTTAGTTTGTCTAATTAGCTTCGATGTTTCTTTTCTTACTACAAAAAGATGTTATATTTTATTGCTGTTTTTTTACTGTTCCAATCTTTGAATGCTTTACTTCGGCTTAATACTGCTTGCTCGCAAACTTCATCCCACCACGGATGTTTTCTACGTTTTGTAAAGGGACCAACTTTAAGGCTGTTTTAATAATGTTTTGTTTTAATTCTTGCCATTTCTGTGAAGGTTGTTTATCAAGTTCTTCTGTTAGGGCTGGTTTTATTTTCGTTGGGTCAAACTTTGGTATTAGCAGCCCCTTTTGAATAAGTTTTCGAGGTTTTAAGCTAAGTTTTATTCTAGTCAAGTAGTGATCCGTGTCTATATTTGCTCCTTTCCTGACTTGAACATTCAAAATCTCTTTATAATTGGGGTACGAAATGGCAACATGGTCAATTTGAAATTCACCCATGTACGTGTTTGGGCACCTCCAGGTCTTTTGTTTTGTTATTTTCTTCTTAAAATGGGTTGACATTATTTTTAGATTAAACTGCGAACATAGTTCAACCAATCTTCTACCATTATGGTTAGTCCATTTATGAGTGGGAAATCTGCCGACTGTTTTCCTGTACTTTTTTTCTTTCCCTAGTTGGGCGTTGAAATCACCCAATAGGATTTTTACATGGTTAGAGGGAATTTTAGAGATAGTCTTTTCCAGAATTTCCCAGGACTTATTTACTTTTTCAGGATTAGATTTATTTTCTTCGTTAACTGGGAGGTGTGCATTGATTAATGTATAGTTTTTGTTAGCACACTTGAGGGATAGTGTCATAAGTCAATTATTTACTGCCTGGACATTTGTTATAGAACCAAGAATGTTTCTTGAGACAGCGAAAGCAACACCGAGATGTGGTGTATTTTTGAGTATTCTTTTGTCCGTTTTATTTTTAAAAAGTCTGTAGTTGCCGAATTCCAAGGTGTTATCAGCTATCAATCTGGTTTCTTGCAAAGCTAAAATTTGGATTTTTTGCTGATTTAATGTTCGCCCCAATTCGTGTAGTTTTCCTGGCCGCAGGAGAGAATTGATATTTACCGTTCCAAAGAAAGTTTTTATTTTCGGTTTCAGGCGTTGGCCAGAGGTCTCCGACTCCCTCTGAAAGATTTTGCGTTTAAGCCCGGACGCCCCAGAATCCGAAAGTCCGGTTGTACCAGTTGGCAGAGGGTTGTCTACCTCCTGGGGTAATTTTGTAATTACTAGAACGCTTCATCTTGTACTTTGAATTAAAGGTTTGAACCATGACGGTTCAGAGGTTAAGACTGGAGGGGTTAGTTCCAGAATTTAAATATCAGCCGCACCACTGGTGAACAGACGCTGACTACTCAGCCGCTTGATACATATATATAAATATATATATATATATATATATATATATATATATATATATATATATATATATATATATATATATATATAAATATATATATATATATATATATATATATATATATATATATATATATATATATGTGTTATGTTAGTTTGTAGTGCTTCGCGGATGGAAGAATACATTAGACTATTAGTCCGGGAGTACATCCGATCGTTTGTTGGGAACGTGCAGACGTTTCGCCAAGATCACACTTGGCATTCTCAATGCTTGTCTGAAGATTTCAGACAAGTCAAGGACTTTCGCCAAAGTCACACTTGGCTTTCTCAATGCCTGTCTGAAGACTGAAGACTTGTCTGAAATCTTCAGACAAGCATTGAGAATGCCAAGTGTGATCTTGGCGAAACGTCTGCACGTTCCCAACAAACGATCGGATATACTCTCAGACTAATAGTTATATATACCAGGTGTCACATTAAGGATGGATCACGGCCGTATCTTGAAAACTATTTATCCCACAGCTTTGCGGAAAAAAATATTATACTAAAACTGACTGTGAGAAATTCACCAAAAATATTTTTAAGCTTCTAAAACGACCGCAAGAGGGCGTGACGAGCTAAACATTTTTAAAAATCTTTTTTTTTTGTGTATTTTCAAGTGTTAACAGAGTAAGAAAAATTCTCAGTTATAATTAGCAAATTGTCTCCTACAACTTTGTTTTATGACATTTTGTCGTAACTTCGCGAATAAAGAAAGGGGGGGGGGAGTTTTACCTATTTAGATAAAAAGTCGTCTAATGTCCGTTTGCCTAAACCGATTTTCCTCAATTTGGATTAATTTAAAAGGCAATTGCTGGGACAATCAGATAAAGTGGGAGATAAATTATTTAGTTTATAAATGAAACCGCGAGGTGGCGTTACATTCAACAATAGTTTTTTTGAAGTTTTGTTCAGTTTTTTCAAATGGAATGGTACAGCTTTTATTACATGGCTAGAAAGGTAATTTAAAGAGGAATCATCCAGTGAAAACCCGAAATCGATATCTCTGACATGTCAAGAGATATTTCGATTTCTCTGAAAAAATCAGTTAGTATATATATATATATATATATATATATATATATATATATATATATATATATATATATATATATAAAACCAAACGGTGCTCGAACAACAAAATGGTAATTGATTGGTAATGTAATTAAAAAAGAAAAAAATAACATTATACTATATGATGTTCGGAATCGGACAGCAGCATTACAAAGCAAGTGAATTTATCTCAAAATATGTTTTTCAGCTTAGTCACTAATTGTCATTGCATTATTGTTTTAAGGATATAAAAAAAATTGCACTCGGTCTACTTACTATAGGCAGCGATAAGAAGTATAATTTAGAAGTGTTATCAGAAATAAATAATTTTGGCACCATATGAGGATGTTTAATTTCATTATCTGAGGTTACTTAAAAATAACACTTAAATTTTATAATGTACTTATCTAAATTATTTCGCAAAACCATTTTTACGTATTAGACCCCCAATGAAGTTATCTAAAAATATTTCCATTATCACTGAGAAATATTAGACAGTAGCAAACTTTTTTTATATGATTGTTAGATTGAAATAATTATTAATTATTTTTCAAATTTCATCTTTCTAGTGTATTTTTCACAATAAATGTTAATAATAACAATCATCAATGGGAACATTTCTTAAAATCAGGAAAGTATATATCATACCGGAAAGATCAATTCTTTTATTGGAACCTTTGGTGTGATATACCAAACTTGAAGAGATTTACAACTAAACACCAAATCACTTTTTTTGAACTGCTCGACGCACGTTTAGCTACGAACTGCTGACGCAAGTCAAAAAATGCCAAATATTTCTAAGTTTGTCAAGCGTCTGCGAGAGAAGGACTGTTTTTATTTAAAAGCTAATAAGGGAAATAAGGTTGTAGTACTGGACAAACCTGATTACTTTGAATGTGTTGAAAAATAGATTAAATCATCTCCCGATGATGCTGACATGGTTAGCGAAACGTGCATCGAGCAGTTCAAAAAAAGTGATTTGGTATTTAGTGGTAAATCTCGTCAAGTTTAATACCGAAAAGACATAACTATTAGTTCCTTTATTTAAATATATTTACATCCTGGATAAAGGTCAAACATATATTGTTGAGATGGTATGATTCTCGTCTATGGTGTTTCGTGAGTATTATTATTGTTTATATTATTGAGAGAATATTTATATGTATATAAATACAAAATATTTCTTCTTGTTTATACTATTGGGAGATTATTTGTTTGTATATAATTGACGTTGTTTTGGAAAGTGAGTCACATGATACGAGTAGTTGAGGACGATCTGTGAGGCGGGAATAAAGAACGAGGTATATATATATATATATATATATATATATATATATATATATATATATATATATATATATATATATATATATATATATATAGTTGTTCAAGTGTGTTTTGCGATTTTTACAATCGATAAAAACAGCGAACAAAGAATTTGTCTTAAATTTTACATTGTAAATGGATTGTTGTTTTGTGTGCCGAGCAGTTGAAAATGTTGCAGAAGGCTTACGATGAATCGACTTTATGAAAAACACGTGCTTATAAGTGGTACAGTGCATTCAAAAGCGGTCCAGATGTGGTGGAAGATTTATCTCGCTCTAGTCGGCCATCAACGTCTTCAACTGAAGTTAACATCTCTAAAGTGAAGGAAGTGTGAAGTGACTGAAAATCTTCATTTAAGTTGAAGTGAGAAAGCCGCTAATCTTGAGAAAGCCGCCTTACGAATAAACTTGTACCATTTTAAGCGATTGTTTGGGCACGAAACGCGTTGCCTCTCGACTAGTGCCGAAAGACCTAAATTTTCTTGAGAAACTCAATCGCGTAAAGATTGCTGAAGACATGCTAGAATGAGTCAATTCCGTCCCCACATTCATAAAACGCATTGTACTGACTTCCAACGGAGCCGGAACCGACAAAAAACACGTCAAAATAGATCAAAAGTTAAGGTGTTGAACGTTTTCTTTGATTAGCGCGGTGTTGTGCACTCGAAATTCTTGCCAGAAGGTTAGACGGTAAATAAAGAATATTGGCCCATAAGGAAGTGGTGATTGAGATAATAGAGGTGACAGATTGGTATATTTTGCTGAAGGACGAGAACTTTATATTATAAATTTGTTTTAAAAGAGAAAAATCAGCAAGCAGTGGACATGGAATAGTCTATCCGGACTCACAAGTAAAATTGATTACATCATGTTATGTCAAGCGATAGAGCAATATCTTGCAACAGTGCTGCCCTTGGACCATTTTAATGTTGCAAGTGACCACCTAATAGTCTGAGCAAATGTTAGGAAAAACTGTCGAAGAGAGGGTGAAAAAATGGTAAGGTCATAGAAGGGCAAAATGGATACTGGGAAGCCGCTGGAGAGGGGCAGCCATTTTGAGATTGCTTTATCGAATCGCTTTGCTATGTTACAAGGCCCGGAATAGATAAAAATAACTGATCAGCATAAAAAAACATCAACACTGTGCTTAAAATGGCTGCTTCAAAAGCACTAGATGAAAAATGTTGCAAGCACTCAAAAATCTCCAATGAGACAATTGATTTAATAGAAAAGCGACGAACATTGAGGAATGAAGGAAGTCTTTTTGACAGGGTCGTCCCAGAGGGTTGTTCCAGAGATGTGCCATTAACAAAGCTAAATAGAAGCTGAGAATGAAAAGGGCACAAAATTTTATCTTCAAGCGTGATGAAACAGTGTGCAGGATACATACGCAGGGTAAATGTTAGAAGATGTCAGAAGATCTTATTCAAAGATATATAAAGATCAGAACCAGCCAAGGGCACCAATGCCCTTGGAAGAACAAATGCCAGATATCCTAGTGACGGAAGTGACAAAGGCTATATAATTGATAAAAAACAGCAAGGCTCCAGTAAATGACAGTATAACTGTTGAAATGTTAAAAGCTGGAAGTCAGATTTTATATAACACATTAGGAAAATTATACCCTAAAAGGAATCAAATAACAAAAAGTACCCAACTTATGAAACAATGCAAAAATTGATTATTTTACATTAAAAAGAGCACAGGAAGATTTAAAGAACTACCTTATATTAATAAGCCTCCTATCAGGAATGTACAATTTTTTACCAAGATACTATCTAAAGGAATATTAAGAAAACTGAATGATGCACAGCTAAAATAGAAGTGGATTCAGTACAATGGATGACATCCAGGTGATACGGCAGGCTATGACTTTTCTAAGAGAAAAGGCAAAACGAATATACCATGCGACTGTACTTGGCTTTTATCGACAATGAAAAAACATTTGCCTCAATCTTAAAAAAGGCATAACATATGCATTTCTTAACCAAACTGTAGACAAAGGCTATGTAAAACTATTAAGATCGATATATGATAAAGCTACAGCGACAGCTCACCTTCATGAACTTGAACTTGGAATTAATGTACACCGAGGTGTACAGTAGGGCGAGACTGCCTTGAAAGAGTATTCCGTAATCTGGATTAAGAACTGGATTGGATAAAGATCAATGGTGCATACTATAGTCAAATTAAAGTTGCAGATGATATCATTATCCTTTCACAAGATCCAGAGGAGTTGCAAAGACACATACAAGAGCTGCAAAGGGTTGGAGAACCATTTGGCTTAGAAATTAACCCGGAAAAGAGCCATGTTATGTTATAAATTAAATAATAAAAGGTAGGTAATAAAAGGACAGAAGAATTTACATTTTAGGAAGGAATTTGGAGGTTGTAGATTACTATATTTATCTTGGACAAAGGATTTCAATAGAGGGAATACGGCATACGGAATAGCTGGCAGGCATTTAGAAGGTTCAGCATAGGATTTAAGAACAAACGTTTTTCAAACAAAACCGTTTTGCTTGAAAAGAAAATACGGAAGTGAAAATTGGATACTCACTGCAAAAAATGAACTGCAATGATAATTAATTATCAACTTAGTAGTTTTAAACCGTACACAGAAGATTGAAAAGAGAATCGCATGAATAATTTCTTCTCTTGGTAATTCCACCTGTTTTATAATAAAATACGTGAAAATCGCATGAAGGAAACTTTAACACATCACTGCCTAGTGTATTGATGTCATTAGTCAGATTACTTTACCCTTGTATAACAAAATAGTGAGTAAGATGGATCAGTCGATTTCCTTGTTTTTAAGAATACAAAGAAAACTTTAAAAAAGCTAGAGTAAATATAGTATCTCAAAGCATACATAAATATAAAAAACATCAAACAAAAACCAAAAAGAAGAAAGAATAAGATTGGAAATAATATATATATATATATATATATATATATATATATATATATATATATATATTATATATATATATATATATATATATATATATATATATATATATATATATATATATATATAGCTCATTCAGGGAAACAATGATTGCACGTCATTAATCTAGAGAAATCTATTGCTAATTTAAATCCAGAAGAAAGACAAACTCATATAAAGTTCAAAGCACTCTCTCTCCTTCTTCCTCTAATCCAATTAGAATAGGATAAAAATACGCTGTGAATTCGCTGTCAAGATAACATTTATGTTTGTGGTTCTAGACAGTGTTGCCGACCTAAGATGCATTTTTCGTAGAATCTGTCATTTTCATATTCTGATCATTTTTGAGTTGTACCTTCAAACGTTTCTGAATTATTTTTAGTGTATTATTTGCTGTTTTAGCTATTTTCTGGTTTAGTTTCTGTTTTTGTGAGTTCTGTAGTAAAACATCTGCGATTATAATTGCAAAAAAAATGCCAAAACCGTTAAGCAATCAGTGTAAGCAGCTTGTCTCGTCACTTATCGGTTATTTTGAACAGAAACGAGATAATGGGTTCCTCTTCTGTCATTAAACGCTGTGAGAGAGGTATGTATTAATAACTTAGTAGGTCTCATGGTTAATTGGAGTTTTTTTAGCGAGTTTCAGCTGCACTAAATATTAGTATTGGTACAATTAGTGCAATTTCGAAAAAGTTGAAGAATAACGAAATATTAAAATCACCGAAGAAAAAGCGACAACATCCAAAACGAGTAACTAATCTAGAATATCTTGATGTGGGCTCAATTCGCAATGAAATCTATAAAATATATAAAAAAAAGTGAGTAGATTTACATGGTAATATTGTATTTTTATTAAATTTTATTGAACTATTTGAGAACAAATGGTTAATCTTGAAAGTATTGATGAAAAACTAAAGGACATACAGTTCTTTGATGGATGTAAAACTTCGCTTCATACACTTCTAAACGAAAATGGTTTCAAATGGAGTAAAGATAATCCACGTAGGGGCCTTATGGAACTTCCATTGCCTTTAAACGAATCCAATTTTTGAAGATGTATTAAAATATCAAAGACTAATCTCTGTTTGATTTTGTTTATTTGGATGAAACATGGATATTTCAAAATAGTACCTCGAGTCACTCATGGCAAGATGATAATAAGAGGAGTGTGAAGATTACAAAGGTTGATGAAAAAAAGGTGAGTACTATAGGTAATACTTAGGAGCCATTAAAGCCATGTTGTAAGACGTGTCAATAATAACATGTTATTGCAGATATATTGAGAAGTGAATAAAGATAACTTTCTGTATTGGTTTGAAAACCAGATGTTGAAATTCTTCGAGGAGTCATCAGTTATTGTCATAGATAATGCACCATATCACAGTACACTGTTGGATAAAACCAAAAATTGCAGAATAGCTGACAGAACATAATCTTCCTTTTGAAAACATGTTGAAAAGTGAACTGTTGCAAATCGTTATTTGGTAAGCAGTAACTAAAGGGACATATATGTGTTTCATAATGTTCTTTTCAGGCACAAGCCTAAAAAAGAATATGTCTCAGATCATATGACTGAAGAGTATGGCCACAAAATATTACGTCTTCCCTCTTATCATTGCATATTCAATCCTATAAAATTGATATGGGGGGTGGCCAAAAATTATTACAATCATAAAGGTCGATATGGAAGAATGATTGATAACCATTTGGATATGTGGAAAGAAGCTTTGTCAACAGTTACACCACAGATCTGGATGAACAACATTAGACATACAGAAAAAGAGATTCAAAGATGGTCAAATCGCGAAAGAGTATTTAATAGACTAGAAGTTAATCCTTTAATAATTTACATGAGCAGCGATTCAGATTTCTTAAAGTTGTTTTAGTGACACTGAATAATTAAACTTTGTGCGAACTAAATGAAAAGCCCCTAAGTTGACAAGTCGAAATTTCGAAACAGATTTTTGATTAAAACTTTTAAACAAAAAACTTTTCCATGTTACTTTTTCATTTACAGTTTTATCGATCACACAAATAGCAAAGTCTGGGTATATTGGTGTTGATCTGGCAACATTGTAACGTGAGTGCGTTCTAAATTTTAATGACGTGCAACTATTATTTCCCTGAATGAGCTTTAATTACAAATCTGAATAAATAAATATCAATAAAAGCAATTAGAAAAGACCTAAGGAAATTCAGAAATCAAAACATAATTTTAAGTTTAACATATGTGAGAGGGGGAAAGGAATTTTTCAAATTAAAACATAAGGCAGGAAATACAGTGTAAAGAAGAAATATTTAATACACATAGTACAATTTCACTATAGTACTATATAAGAATCGAATTAATCAAAAAAATTAGTATAATAAAAGACATACTATAAGACCAGTGTATAATATAAGATCAAAAGGAATCCCAGATATTTCGTTGTGTGGTTATTGAATCAAAAAAAACCTTGAAATCCAAACACACAACTCGATAGAATTCGAGTAAACGAGGTTTCGTAATGGGCATGGAATGATGACGAACAGAGGATGAACAGAAAAATCCTTTCATACCAAATGCCTTGGAAACATATTAAATATATGTATCCAATATGTTATCCAATATTAGTAAAAAATCTGTAAAAATGCCACAACTATAACCTGTAAAAACTAAAACAGTTGCACGTCATCGATAACGCTATTGTAGAACAACAGAAATACCACTATTTTCGATACGTCTGTTGGTTTGGCCAATATATGATTGGGAGCAGCAAGGATTTTCATAGACATCATGTAACTCTTGTGGAATATTATCCTTCACTGGTCTAAGGAAACTGGATATATTTGTTTTTGCAAATGCAAATTTTATCAGTAGCTCCTTTGATGTATGACAAAAGAACTTTGGGGTTTTGGGATATTTCTCTAGTGGATTGGTTTGTATAACCAGTTGCCTGAATTTTATTAATATGTCTTTTTATTTGACGTATGTCATAGCCGTTTTGAATCCGTGCCGTTTCTAGGGCATTAAGTTCTGTTTGCCTGTGTTCATTGTCCGACAATCTTAGAGATCTAGTAACTAATGTTTTGACCACCGAATTTAATTGGGATGGACGATGATGTGAGTTCGCATTTAGATATCGGTTTGTGTGGGTAGGTTTACGATGGACTGAATAGAGAAGCTTTGGTCTGGCATTTTTGACATTAGAACGTCAAGAAAAGGGAGAACAGAATTGTTTTTCAGTCTTTATTGTAAATTGGACCTGGGGGTGTATACTGTTCAAATACGAAAGGAACAGATTTAAAGATTATATTCCGTGTGGCCAAATGACGAACATATCATCTACATATCTAAACGGTTTCAACGGACTGCTGTTAATGGTTTGAGTTTCGAAGTATTTCATAAAAATATTGGCTGACCGGAACAAGAGGGGAGCCCATAGGAGCTCTACGAATTTGTTTAAAGAATTTATTTTTAAAGATAAAATATGTATTAAATATGCAATGTTCAATAAGACTAAGAATATCCTTTGATGTGTGGTGTTTACTTTTTAGAATGTCTAGAATTTATGGAAGGAATTAAAGTTTAGTTTATGGAAGGGGTTATCATTGTTGTAAATAACGAGACAATATCGACACTAACAAGAATGTTACTTTCGGATATACTGTGCCTTTGAAGAAGCTCAATGAAGTGAGAGGAACTTTTGATGTAAGACGATGCGGCTGTAGAGTTTTCGCTAAATATCTTGCTAATTGGAGATTTGGTGAATGATATGCACTGATAGTTGAACGAAGAGAATGTCAATAATATATTTTTGGGAGACCGTACATTTTTAGGATACAAGGAGGAAGATATATATATATATATATATATATATATATATATATATATATATATATATATATATATATATATATATATATTTATATATATATATATATATATATATATATATATATATATATATATAAATATATATATATATATATATATATATATATATATATATATATATATATATATATATATATATATATATATATAGATGGTACAACGGCCATTATGATCCTCGTTCAAGCTCCACAGGTTATTTATTACAATTAATCAAGCTTCAGTTCCAAGGAGAGTATAAACAAGTAATCACTTTAAACTAAATTTAAAACTAATTTATTCAGTGGCAACCTTTAATCACCCCTTGGATATACTGTTAAAAAATATTTTCATTTAATTTAGCATTTAATTTATCAAAGCACAGACTAATAAACATCCCAAATTCAATAGATAATTATAAAAAATAATTAAATATCATTAAATAGATCGCAGTAAATAAACGATATGTCTAAACAATTATAAATAAATAATCAATAAAGAATGCTACATAAAACTCTTTTAATATATACTGTAAACTGGTTTAATATATACTGGCAATGTTATCAAAAAGATTGCGTACAAAACAACCGCACTTACAGGAAAAGTAACTTAATCAGTTTCTAAACAGTTATCAGAAACAAATAATATAAATATTGTTTTCAAAACGAATAATAGTCTAAGACGCCTTGTTAAAAATAATAAAACTCAAATGACTACACTTTATAAATAAAGAGTAAATTAATTTGAAGAAGCTCAATGAAGTGAGAGGAACTTTTGATGTAAGACGATGCGGCTGTAGAGTTTTCGCTAAATATCTTGCTAATTGGAGATTTGGTGAATGATATGCACTGATAGTTGAACGAAGAAGAATGTCAATAATATATTTTTGGGAGACCGTACATTTTTAGGATACAAGGAGGAATATATATATATATATATATATATATATATATATATATATATATATTTATATTATATATATATATATATATATAGATGGTACAACAGCAATTATGATCCTCGTTCAAGCTCCACAGGTTATTTATTACAATTAATCAAGCTTCAGTTCCAAGGAGAGTATAAACAAGTAATCACTTTAAACTAAATTTAAAACTAATTTATTCAGTGGCAACCTTTAATCACCCCTTGGATATACTGTTAAAAAATATTTTCATTTAATTTAGCATTTAATTTATCAAAGCACAGACTAATAAACATCCCAAATTCAATAGATAATTATAAAAAATAATTAAATATCATTAAATAGATCGCAGTAAATAAACGATATGTCTAAACAATTATAAATAAATAATCAATAAAGAATGCTACATAAAACTCTTTTAATATATACTGTAAAACTGGTTTAATATATACTGGCAATGTTATCAAAAAGATTGCGTACAAAAACAACCGCACTTACAGGAAAAGTAACTTAATCAGTTTCTAAACGTTATCAGAAACAAATAATATAAATATTGTTTTCAAAACGAATAATAGTCTAGACGCCTTGTTAAAAATAATAAAACTCAAATGACTACACTTTATAAATAAAGAGTAAATTAATTTGAAGAAGCTCAATGAAGTGAGAGGAACTTTTGATGTAAGACGATGCGGCTGTAGAGTTTTCGCTAAATATCTTGCTAATTGGAGATTTGGTGAATGATATGCACTGATAGTTGAACGAAGAAGAATGTCAATAATATATTTTTGGGAGACCGTACATTTTTAGGATACAAGGAGGAATATATATATATATATATATATATATATATATATATATATATATATATATATATATATATATATATATATATATATATATATATATATATATATATATATATATAGATGGTACAACAGCAATTATGATCCTCGTTCAAGCTCCACAGGTTATTTATTACAATTAATCAAGCTTCAGTTCCAAGGAGAGTATAAACAAGTAATCACTTTAAACTAAATTTAAAACTAATTTATTCAGTGGCAACCTTTAATCACCCCTTGGATATACTGTTAAAAAAATATTTTCATTTAATTTAGCATTTAATTTATCAAAGCAGAGATTAATAAACATCCCAATTTCAATAGATAATTATAAAAAATAATTAAATATCATTAAATAGATCGCAGTAAATAAACGATATGTCTAAACAATTATAAATAAATAATCAATAAAGAATGCTACATAAAACTCTTTTAATATATACTGTAAACTGGTTTAATATATACTGGCAATGTTATCAAAAAGATTGCGTACAAAACAACCGCACTTACAGGAAAAGTAACCTAATCAGTTTCTAAACAGTTATTAGAAACAAATAATATAAATATTGTTTTCAAAACAAATAATAGTCTAAGACGCCTTGTTAAAAATAATAAAACTCAAATGAATACACTTTATAAATAAAGAGTTAATTTAATTGAGTGCGATTCCTGTCGAAAAGTGTATGTTGGACAAACAAGATCTTTTTCCACTAAATTCTTATACTAAGGAAGCACTTGATGTTAAAAATCGCTCTTTAAACAAGAATTTAAAAAAGCTTCGTAATGAAAATACATCTAAAAAGCAAACTCTTGTAGTGAGTCTGGAAACTAATGAAATAAAAAATTGGATATTTTACAAAATCGCCAGGTAGACTTGAATGTTTCATCCTTGTAAAATTTATATTACGCATCCAGGCATCGAAAAAATAGACTTCCCAATGGTATTATTGGGTCGATAGATCTTTTAAGTAGTAATCAACTTTCTTACTGTAAAGTTTAATATAATTATAAAGTTTTCATATTTAAAAGAGTGTGTGTAAAAGAGTGAGAGTATGTGTAATAGAAGTTCTTAATACAGTGGAAATATAATTGAAAATCTTAATTTATTTATAAACATTCCGAAAAATTGTCAAAATGATTTTATATTTTTGTTCTTTTTTGTTGCAGTGGTTGGAACCAACGGCAACACTGTCGTTTCTTTTCGAGTTTCCTCTTCGATTAATATGCGATTAATATGCGATATAATGCGCATCATGGAGATTTCCCAATTTAAACGGCAACGACGTATAAATTGTACCGCGCATAACGTTCGTGAAATAATTTCTTCTAATTGTTATTGTTGCGCATTGCTGCGTGTCGAATTCATATTAATTACAATTATTTTGTAGTTATTGTTGATGTTATATTGATGATGTTCGTGGTATACTAATGAACAAAAAAGCGCAACAACCATAATACATTTGAAAATATATCTTTATAATATAATCTTGAACACAAACTGATGCACTTTCCGTTTGTTTAGCTTTATTTATCTCTATTCGATTGAAAAAATGTGTAGTAAACGTTCAAAAAAAATGATCATCCAAAAAATGGACTTTGTCACCAGTCGACTCACCACAAAAATCTACATAAAAAGTGACAGTTGCGCTACAATATCTTCCTTCAGGCAGAGTTATATAATATACGGTGACAAATTGAAAACAAATCTTAGATCACAGATTGGATTAAAATATAGATATATAAACATTGTTAAAGTGGGCAAAATGATAAACACACTAGTTTCTTCGAAACTATTAATATTAGAAAACTGATCTTGTTACCAAGATCAGTTTTCTAACGTAGCATAGCGTAACCATAACGTGAAAATATTTTGAAAGGTGACTCTGGGGATTAAAACATAAAGAAGTTCATATAAACGTACCCCAAAAATTGCTTATTAATGGGGAAAACTTTTTGCAGTTTAAAAATTAAAATTTTGAATTTATTGGGTAAATGCATTTCGATATCCATGCAATCGTGCATCGATTTAGAAAAGTTTTTAGAAAGTCAGTTTTCTGGAAAACGGTCTATCCTAACGAGATGAAATAAGAGGACATTTTTACCTAAAAATCCTTGCGATTCAATAATTTGATTTAAAAAATATTAAAAAAACTGAATGACGCACAACCAAGAGAACAAGCAATTCCGAAGTGGATTCAGTACAATGAATCACATCCACGTTGAAAAAGCTTTTATCGACTACGAAAAAGCATTTGACTCCATCTCAAAGCATGCAATAATGGATGCACTGCTTAGACAAAGAGAAGATAAAGCATATGTAAACCTATTAGGATCGATATATGGTGGAGCTACAGCCACAATTCCCCTTGATGATCTTGAAGTGGGAATTAATGTAGAACGAGGTGTACTGCAGAGTGACGCAATATCGCCTATTCTTTTCTCGCCTGGCCTTGAAGAAGTATTCCGTAAACTGGATTGGGAATAGGATGGTGTATATTTCAATGGTGTAAACTTAAACCATCTTAGATTTGCAGATGATATCGTTCTCATTTCACAAGACCCAGAGAAGCTGCAGAGACGCATACAAGAACTGCAAAGGGCTGGCGAACCATTTGGCTTGAAAATAAACCTGAAAAAGAGTCAGGTTATGGTCAATAATTTCACTCAGGACAGAAGAATTTCAGTTTTAGGAAGGGATTTGGAGATTGTAGACAGCTTTATATATCTTGGGCAGATGATTTTAATAAAGCGGAATACCAACCGGGAGGTGGAACGGCTGGCAAGCTCAACATTGTGTTTAAGAGCAGACTCCCACTTTGCCTAAAAATAAAAGTCTTCGATCAGTGCGTTCCATCCGTTCTGACATACGGAAGTGAAACCTGGATACTCACATCGCAATCAATTTAAAAACTTCGGGTAGCACAGATCGGAATGGAAAAATGTGTGCTTGGCATTACAAAACGAGACAGAAAGTCCTGCGCATGGATCAGGAAACAAACGAAAATCTGTGACATCATTGGAAGAGTAAAGCCATTGAAATGGAGATGGACAGGCCATATAGCGAGGCGATGGAACGCCAGATGGACCAAGGCAATCGTGGAGTGGATACCGCTTGATCGCAAACGTTCGCGAAGAAGACCGAAAGCACGATGGATTAATGACATCGTTAAGTTAAGAGGCCTTCATCCTGCAGTGGATCGACACAGGCTGATAATGATGATATATATATATATATATATATATATATATATATATATATATATATATATATATATATATATATATATATATATATACATATATATATATATGGAAAAATTGAAAAAAAATGTATCTCCATTTGAGCTAAAACATTGAGCTATAATCATTATTAAAGCGAGAAAAACGATAAACAGACTAGTTTCCTAGTAAAGTCAAATGTTTTTGAGATATTGTAAACTATTAAACTAAACGACCAGCATTCAATGGTACATTAAAGAAAAAAGGATTAATTATACGGTTTCCTAAAATTCCACACCAGACATACCTCTGGCCCAGTGTCTACAGTTTCGACACGATATTCAGTTCAATATATCGTTATCTTCAGGATGCGAGTCTATTCGACGAAGTTGACCTTTTTGATGAAAAAAGCATCTACAGCGGCTTCTCATGAGTAACGGGAGCACGTTGGGGATGTCTCATATTAAACTCTGCAGCAACTTCTTTGCTACTACGAACAAAATCACCAAACAACCAGATTATTTCCATTTTGTCTCTTAAAGTCAATGGCATTCTAATTCTGTGATCAGTGACTAAAAGTTAACGCAATAAACTTAAAGTTTAATCTGACTGACATTTAACACTGGTGTCGAATTATTACTTTCCATGGCACACTATTTATCAAATTATAAAATAAACTTTGTGTATAGACCAAAATAATGAAAAAAATAAAAATGTGAATTTTGTCATGAAACTCGGCATGTGGAGTTAAAATAATATTCTAAACAACTTTTTCTTATAACTTTTTTTCGATATCTCTAAAGCGAAGTAAAATATCGAGAATTGACCCTGTTTGTAAATACCTAGTAGGCTAAGTTTAAAGTTCAGATTTCAGTTGAGTCTCTTAAAAAATGTGACACATCAATCTGTATGACGATGCAAAAATTCAAATCTGTATTCCTTCAAATAGCGAAAATATGGGGTGTCTTTATTTTAAATATGACACACTGTGTATGGAAAAATTGTGTCTCCAACTGGGCTAAAACATTGATATATGGTCATTATTAAAGCGAGAAAAACAATAAACCCCAAATCTTCGAAACTATTAACGCTAGAAATTTGATCTTGTTGCTAGTCTATTAAGTTTAAAATTGTTAAAACGAGAAAAACGATAAACACACTACTTAACTTTTAAGTAATGGACAAACTGTTTTTAAAAACTTTATTTTAATTGAAATTACAAATACGTCTGTTCGACTTGAATGACAAACTCTGACTTTAATATTATTACAATTCATGTGATCTGGTGTACAGGGTGATGTAACTCACTAATTTTTAATAAAGTTAAATATTTTTGAGATATCGTTAAAAATTGAGAACAGGGTACTTTTTATTACAAAGTTATGGAACCTCTTATCTCCGAAAATTCATGTTAGAAAATTGATCTTGCCACCAATCGATCAAAATCAAAATTGTACACAAACAGTGATAGTTTTGCTAAGATATATTTCCTTCACATTGATTTAATTGAATTTTCCACTTGTACAATAACTGTGCCTGTTTTCATCTGGAACATTATAACTGTACAATTGTGAAATAATTACGAATCCTCCGAATTCCCCTAACCTAAGCGTATGGATGAAAATAAAGCTAGGTGGCAAAAAGCATCAAAGAGTTTCGGGAAATTTGGACAAACCTTGTTACCCCTTGTTGCTCTATCCGCTGTTCGAGTCTGTTTTATAAGGAAATAGTTTTTTTTTTCGTGAATTTTACTTAAAAAGGTGCGCGATTTACTACTTATACAATCAATATCCCTCGTAAAACAGCCATTACTTTTCTGCTTCTTATTGCAATCGATTCCGATCACTAAATACATTACAACATCGACATTTGGTACACCCAGCCTAGGGTTTCTTTTATTTTTTGTTTCGACAATTAACAAATTTTGAAAAAAAATCATAGTGTGTCAAGGAAATGAGTCGAGGCAAAGATATAGTAAATGGTGTTACCACATTGGTGCATTTAATTCAGATCGCTTACTTATTTGAATATTTGTTCACAAAAACAACGATATAAAGTTTTATTTCAACATACCAAACAGACTGAATTATTTTTAAATGAGTTAACCGATACTTGAAAATTCATTTTAAATAAACAAACTAAGATTTAGTTAATATTAATATTAACATCGATCAATAAGTTCCCGGTCTGACTTATAGATGGCGTCACGAAAAATCATTACCAGTGCTCGATTATGCCAACCTTCAAACGTCATATGTCAAAATTTCATGACAATTTGTCTACTAGTTACTCAGTTGTTTTGTTTTTAATGATTCTACTTTGTTATTTTCAAAACAATGGAAAAAAAATAATTTCATTTGTTGATTAAGCATTGCTTTTTGATGAAGGAAAGTACCATTGAAGCAAAACAATGGCTTGAAACATATTACCTGGGCTCTGCTCCAAAAAATCAACCATTATTTATACAATCACCGATGATGATGAACGCTCTGAACCTTCAAATGAGGTGGTTAGACCAGACATCAGAAAAAAAATTACACATCATCAAAATTACTTCACAAAACCATAAAGTAACGCCGATCAAAAACAACAACGTATTGATGATACTGAGCAGTGTTTGGAGCTGTTTAAGTAAAATAAAAAGGATTTTTTCATGCCATATACGACACTGGATGAAATATAGATCCGTCGCTATACTCCGAAGTCAAATCGGTAATCAGCTGAGTGGACAGCAACCGATAAAAACCGGCCAAAACGACCAAAAATATAACCATCGGCATTCAAGGTTATGACATCTGTATTTTGGGACCCACATGGGATGCGCATGGAATATTTTTCATCAATTATATCGAAAAAGGTAACACCATTAATAGCGAACATTACCTAACGTTATTGGTGTGTTTGAAGGTCGCAAAAAAGGCTCTAAATGAACAAAAAAAAGTGACAATACACCGTGTCACAAACCGTTGAAAACGATGGCTAAATTGCATGAATTACACTTCGAATTGCTTCCTCATCCACCGTATTCTCCAGATCTGGCACCCAGTGACAATTTCATGTTCTCAGACCTTAAAAAAAACGCTGGAAAAAAATTTCGCTCCAATGAAGAGGCAATTAGCGAAACTGAAGGATATTTCGAAGACAAAGAGAAATCGTTCTATAAAAAGTGTAGAAATGTTAGAAAAGCATTGGAATCATTGTATTGCTCTTCAAGGAGAATATATTGATGAATAAAGTCGAAATTTGCCAAATGTGTTTTATTTATCAAACTTATTGACTTATTGACCGGTGTGTAACACTACGCTTACTACACTTGACATTGCTATTCCCCAATAGTTTGCGCAGTAACGTTGATCGTCTCTTTTATAGACCAGCAACAGTATACCCTATATCCTACCACATAGAAAGGTGGTAGCTCGCAATCTGAAGATAAGAATCTATAAAATAGTTACAGCTAATAATACAACCAAAAGTACAACCAAAAGTACAACCAAAAGTACAACCAAAGATGCAACCAAAAAATACAACCAAAGGTGCAACCAAAAGTACAACCAAAAGTACAACCAAAAATACAACCAAAAGTACAACCAAAAGGACAACCAAAAGTAGAAACAAAAGTACCACCAACAATACAACCGCAAAACACATACAAACACAAAAGTACAACCAAAAGTACAAAAAAAGTAGAACCAAAAGTACCACCAAAAATACAGCCAAAAGTACAATCAAAAGTATATCCAAAAGTGCAACCAAAAGTAGAATCAAAAGTACAACCAATAACTATATTGGTGCAAGTGAGGTGTAGCACTGGGTGAGACAAAAGAAAGGATGTTAGGGGTATGGGAGAGAAAGGTACTAAGAAAAATGTCTGGAGGTAAAATAGTTGAACAAACCAGGAGTTGAAAACGCTATGGAAGCAGACATCCAGGGAATTGTAAAATCGCAAGGTTTGAGATGATTTGGAAAGGTCAAGTTCAAGGTGTCTTCTCCCCATCTTGGCAGAGACAAATCTAGAAAAGCTTGGCGACAAATATTAAATCAAACCAAGGACCATCAAGGCCCATAGAGCTGTTGTAAATAACAGTATACACATTTATTAAATATTATTAAATAGTCTTGTTAAAATTTCAATATTTCTTCCTACTAGATTTGTCATCATTTCTGATAAGCACAAAGAGATTTACTGCTAAACACCAAATCAATTTGTTTAAATCTCTCGCCGCACGTTTCACTAACCATGTTAGCATCATCAGGAGATTATTTAATCTACACAATATCTAGATTAAATCATCTTTCTTCTGCAAAACGAGCTTTAAAAGAAAGTGATTTGGTGTTTAGTGCTATATATATATATATATATATATATATATATATATATATATATATATATATATATATATATATATATATATATATATATATATATATATATATATATATATATATGCACTACGTATACATATGCAGTGTTAGAACAGTGCTGAATGTCATCAGACACCCAACTGCTGGGTTCCACACTCTCATGTGGAACACACAACAACCTGCGTATCCACCTAAATCCACATTTTTTTGATTACTTGACTGGGGACGGGCCCCACCCATCCCTTCCATTGGAGGGCACATGTTTCGTCTCTTGATGTTTAGACTTTTTAGTTAAACTTAGTTTAGTTTAGTTAGTTTAGTTTAGACTAACAGAGCTAGATCGAGGAGCATTTCACAGTGATTTTTTGCCTCTCAATGTATCTTTCTTTCAATTAATTTGGAACCCATTTTCCTTCCAAATGCGTATAGACTTTCGGAAATGATGGATTGGGAATATTTAATGCTTCTGACAGTTGTCAACTATCGGAAACATTCTAAAAGAACAAGGTATAGATTATAGATGATTTATGTCGAAAATGCAAGTCCACAGTAGAAAGCATCCAACCTATCACAGTGGAATATTCTACTATGGCACCACGACAATATCTTAAGCGGCATTATGAAATGGACAAAATTTTCCACCGATGTGTTGGGAAATTTGCTCGTGGCCTAATCCATTTACAGTAATGACGAATAGTAAAATTTTTGTTTCCTTTAATTCGTACATTTATTTTAGTTCAAAAACTAGCTCTTCGTATTGCTGTTTTTTCTCCATATAGGCTTTCTCAATGTTTTCATCTAGTGGTATTATAAAATCAATAATAAGAGATGCTTTATCTCGATTGTCAAATAGCATCATATCTGGTCGGTTGTGCGTTAGTTTGCGATCGGTTATGAGGACTGTGTTCTAGTATAGCCTAAAATCGGCATTCTCCAAGATTGGTTGTGGATTATAGTTATAATTCTGCACCTGATTATTGAGAAGTCCAGTTTGCAACGCTGAATTCTATATATATATATATATATATATATATATATATATATATATATATATATATATATATATATATATATATATATATACACATTGAAGGGATGCGTGGGGCTCGTCTTCAGTCATCAACCAACAAAAATGCCCATTAAGGCGGAGACGCAGGTTGTTGTATGTTCCACATGAGATTGTGGGACCCAACGGTTGGGTGTATGATGATATCAACACTGTTGTCCCATTGGAATCCAAAGTCCAAAGAAATCTGACATTGCATATATATATATATATATATATATATATATATATATATATATATATATATATATATATATATATATATATATATATATATATATATATATATATATATATATAGTAACGACGTTTCGGCAAAATCTCATTTGGCATTTTCAAGTGTTGTCCACTTTGAGTCCAAATGTTAGACTCCTCACTCAAATCATCACTCTTCACTCGAAGCAGACAATACTTGAAAATGCCAAATGAGCTTGCTTGCTCTTGATTGATATAATCCCATCCCATCCCAAGAGGTTCTCATGTAGCTTTCATATGTATTTTGCTTCGCACAATTCTAATCTTTGTTCACTATATTCACAACTTTCTGCTAATTCTTTTTTTTAATATGTTACAAACTTATTCATCCCTTCTCCTTCTTCTTGCTGTCAGGAGAAGAACAAGAACGTTGCATTGTTGACATTGTTCTGTGGGTTGTAAATTTTTTTGGAACTCTTCATCAACTCTTTCATCTCAATTTTTTTATTGAAACATTCAATAATAATTTATTCTTTAAAAAAAAAAGTAAAAATTATAAGATTAGTTAGGGACGCTAGTAGAATTTTTAATATCCCGAAAAGCACTATCTGGTTATATTTGAAGAAAAATAACAATAACTTTTTAAACCAAAATTTCTTCAAACACTTGAAGTTAGTGACACTGAAAAAAGAATGGAATAATATTTATGGTTACAAGGCATGTACATACAAGATTCTACATTTCTAAAAAATATTTTATACACAAATGAATCCACATTTACGACAAATGGTATTGTACCATCACAAAATAATTAGATTATGGGCTCAACATAACCCACATTGGGTGATACAATGTAAGAGACAATATTCTACTAAGGTGAATGTTTGGTGCGGTATTTTAAATGACATTATTACTGGACCATATTTTTTTGATGCAAATTTGAATGCAGCTAAATTTTTGTAGATTTTTACAAAATGAGTTTGATGATGAACTTGATGCATTGCCTTTTAATTATCGGTACAATTTACACTTACGATTTGACGGGGCATCCATTCATCATGCAATTAACGTAAGAAACCGGTTAAATAAAGTTTCTTACTCTTTATATTTGCTTATCTCATTATTTTTTTGCTTATTTGTTTTATTTACAGAAGGTTTTGTAAAGTGATTTAATATTCCACGCGTTTGTCCAAATGCCTTACATTCTGTTGGTCCATGATTTGAAAGACATTTTTGTAATTATATTTGATGGGTTTACTTTTTTATCTCACTTCTTCTATTGAAACATTTCGCGTGAAGCACTAACAGCTTTTTTAAATTCCTCGACGAGCGTTGCGTTAACTATGCAAGCATCATCAGGAGATAATTCAATCTGATATAATCAAAACACCAAATCATTTTTAAAACTTCTAGACACACGTTTCAATCAGATTGAATTATCTCCTGATGATATGGACAGCGAAACATGCATCAAGTGATCATTTGGCATTTTCAAGTGTTGTCCACTTTGAGTGAAGAGTCCCAATGTTAGACTCTTCACAGAAATCATCACTCTTCAGCAGTTGGACTCTTTAGTCGAAGCGGACAATACTTGAAAATACCAAATGAGATTTTACACCCGGAACGATTTAGAAATATTATCTATCATCGGTGAAAATATTAAATATAATGTGCTCTTGCTTACTACACTTCCTCTGATTTCTATTTGTTCTTACACTTCCTATAGCTAGTGTACACTCCTATGACGCAGTGTTATCTGATTTATACTGAGCATTCCCAAACTAGTCATGGGAAATGGCAACGTCGCATTAACTAATTGAAGTAATTCTCGCGACAAAGGCTATTATAATGATTTCAGTGTGTGTGTGTATAAGTTATAACCAAAAATGTATTCTGTGCGCGAATATCACGATATGATTCTTATTTACGGAGAAGCTACTGTCAACCGGTAAAGGTTAGGGTTAAGTTAGTCTACCAGGACTTTTTCAGCGTGTTCGGGAAAATAGATTCAAATGGTACTAGACTTGCATAGATATAAATGGTGGACATTTTAAACATATAATTTAATAAAATAACTGATTATGTGTCTTTTAATGTGACATGAATGGTTCAAATCGCGTTATGGCGTGAAAAATTAGTGTTAGTAATTTCAACTTTGGCATTAAACGACATTAATGTGTAAGTTTGCCTTTTTTTTGTAAAAAGAAAACCAAATTTGTGTTGAAATGTATGGAATAAATAGCTACAAAAGTATCACATATTTTTATAGCCATACTTGGCGAAACAATGAAACAAAAAATTGCATTTTCGTAACAGTTGGCAACGTTGCCAAAAAAATTAAAGTACTGACCTCTTTTCCGCAGAAATAGTTGCAATTTGAATGCAAATTTTAAGGACAATCATTAGTCAAAGTTATTTTCCTTACACCAGGTATACTGAACATATTCTCAAAGTATAATATTCTTGCAACATGCCATGAATTTTTATTTCTAAAAGATTTTACTACTATATGTCTCCATTCTTTCCCAACAATTCAACATTTACGTTAACAACTTTAACAAAAAATAAAGGAGCCTTACGTAACGATTGTTTTTGGGTGGATTTTTAAATGACACGTCCTAACTTGTATCAGATGATATTGTCATCGTCCCTGTAAAATCAAACTAGAAACAACATTAATAGAAGTTTAAATTTCAAAACGCAAATTAAAAAAAAGCTCGTGATCGAAACATTGCGGCTGATATTTTGTTGTTAGAAACGTTCACGCCACGGACGAAGATGAAGAACCTTGACTTTAAAGACTCCAGTAATTCTGCGTCATCCTCTTAAGTTTGTGTAATTTCAAATTGCACGCCAAGTAATCAAATAACATTGAGTTATATCTTGTAAAAATTAATATATCCTTTTTATTGTTTTAAAGTAATATTAAGTTAGATATAAAGTTAAAGTACGTTATCTGCAACTATTAATTTACTTACGAGAAGCAAATTTCACTATTTATCTTCTGACAAGCGAAAAAAAAGGCAAAGACAACAAAATTAAGGTAACTGTATTAATAATTAGGATGGATCAAGGAGGAATTCACATATTTAAAGCATTTGCGTTCGAACGATTTGGAAAAAAAAACAATAAAATTGTTAAGCTCGAAAAGTATTTACCACAAAACACCAAATCAGTTTTTTAAATTTAACACTCGAATGTTTCGCTAGCCATGTTACTATTATCAGAAGATCAATCACTCTGATTGAATCATTTTCTGATGATGATAACACGGTTAGCGAAACGTGAATCGAGAAGCTTAAAAAACATTTGGTGTTTTGGATCATCCTGATGGTTAACAAAATGTGCGTCGGAAAGTTTAAAAAAGCTGTTACTGCTGTTAAATCTGTTACTGCTTCACGCCCAATGTTTCAATAGAAGAATTAAGATAAAAAAGTTGTTGAAGAGTTTCAACAAGTTTACAACCCAAAGAACAATGTCATCAATGCAAGGTTCTTGTTCTTCTCCCGACAGCAAGAAGAAGGAGAAGGAATGGTGTAGCGTTCACAAATTCTTGATTCTGAACTGAAAGAGCTCCGGTATCGTTTGGACAAGGCAAGACAGTCTAACTCCAAATCTCTAGGTGAGCGGACGTTTTCGCGCCTTACCCTTCCGACCGAGGTACGTAGGTTTGCTGGCCAAGTCACGCTTGGGTTGATTTTTCTGATATTCTTATAGAGGGTTTTATGACCCGGCAGCAGAGAATCCGATCAACAGACACCAGGCCATTGAACGACCACCTATTACAGAGCCCGACCATTGTGGAAACCTTAAACCTTTTTGGGGCCACATGGCACAGTAACCGGTTGGTCAGATCGAGATTATTTCGGGACCCCCGCATAGGGATACCGGACTGCCCGCAGTCGTACTCGGTGTTTTTGGACACCCAGTACCGGATAGGCAAGGATAGACAACATCAGGAAATAAGGCCAGATAAACACTTTTTTTATTATATCTTCATGTACCGTTAAGGATTGCAGTTACCATTTATTTTTCACAAATACATTTTTACCATAATTTCTTATACTGATAATGGTCACGTTATCACCTTATATTTTGTATCTATTTGCCGTCTGACCATTCTTGGTTACCCTAGAGTTATATGTTTATCTTTTTACTATTGTCAGAATGGAAGAAATAGCCTCTAGTTTGTAAGTGTAGGGACATAGAGACCAGCTGGTGTAATTCAGAGCTGTGTATTTGATTTTTGATTTCTTTCACGGTAAGGTTTGGAGAACCACCTTCCCTAAACCTTCCCGTGCCTTTTGTTTGATAGTTTTGGTTATTCCATTTTTTTATGTGCTTTGTGTCGTTCTTTTTTGAGTGTGCTTTTATAATATATATGTATAAAATTCTAGTAAACCGTTTTATTTAAGATAGACCCCTTCCCGGTTCCAGGGTCTTTTCCGATATATGAAGTGGACCTTCTTCCCGGTGCTCCCGGCGAACAACTGCCGTCGCTGTGATCTATATATTTTTTATTTTGTTTCAAAAGAGAAAATAATAGGTCACAATGGATAAATTTGTAATAGATTTAAAAAGCAACATTAGTAGAAAGTTGTAAATTCGGTGAACAAGGTGAACAAGGATTACAATTATGCGAAGCAAAATACATATGAAAGCTACATGAGAACCTCTTGGGATAGGATTATATAAATCAAGAGCAAGCAATGCAGGGATGCTGTAATATCAAAATATCAAGTCAATATGATGCAAAACTAAATGAGAAAGAAAAGGGTCAGACTTCGATCAAAAAGTAAACCCATTAAATTTAATTGCATATATGTCTTTCAATTATGGACCAAGAGAGTGTAAAACATTTGGATAAAAGCATTTCAAGTGTGAAATATTAAATCACTGTACAAAATCTTGTGTAAATAAAATAATTTAGGAAACAATCAAAAAGATAAGCAAAGATAAAGGATAAGAAACTTCAGCTAAACATATATTTTTTTTACTGCCCTAGTTCATTTTCTCCATTTTTTAAAAAAGCGCGGTAATTTGATAAGATTCCCCGATGGCAACTCATTCAACTAGTCTTGTAGTGATAAGACTTGTTAGGTTATGAGGAAACAGGGTTGAAAGGTTCTTCTAGTAGCACACTATTTTCTTCTACGCCCTCCCACTTTAAAAACCCACGAGCCGCCACTGCCCAAGTTCCATAGGATTTTACAAATACTAACCCAGTCACTGTAAAGTAAAGATTATATTGCAGTAGATTACATTCATTTATCATTGCATAATGTCTGATTGTGTTATGTCTTTGATTTGTGATGGAAATCCTTAAAAAAACGAACCAAATATTATGTTCAAAATAGTGAAGTTACCAAATGAAAGATAAGGAAAACCAACTATTTTAAAAATGAGAAATCTAATGGGGGTCCCCTAATACCGCTGTCAGTGACTCAGGAAGTAAGTATAAGGTAACAACTGCAGAAATCGAAATAAAATGTTAAAATTGAAAGTTATACGAGGAATATGGGTTAAAAAAGTATCAAAGAAAATCTTGTAACTTTGTTATGTGCATTGGGCCTGATAGCATTTTTAATTTTTTACTGGTAGCTTGCAGTTTTTATTGTTTAAATATTTTATTATTATGTATTAGGACATCTGTTTTATTTGTTTTTCTTTTATTTGCTGCATGAGTACTGTGACCAGAATTCGAAAGCATTTACTTCTAAATAATATAGTAAAATCTCCGTAAAAGACACGGCCCCGAAAAAAAGCAAAAACATTTGAACAGATAGCAGCAAATGTGAAATACGATATGTTATTTATCGCATGTATTCTGAGAGTAAGTATTTACAAAATTGATAACATTATTTTAAGGAGCTTTTATTTAAATTATTAGTATTATTAGGTATTTATTATCCTCTTTTAGAAAAGCACATCACGCTATCAAGTTTAAGTCATGAACTTGCAGAAAAATCAATCATGTCCATAAGCAATAGTACTTTGCAAAAGGTTCGCCCATCTATTGGTTTCAAATACAAAAAGGATAACAACAGGAGATATATGATTGAAAAAACCACTATTGATGCACAACGTACAAAATTTTTGAAAATTTATGTAGAAAATTTAGAAAAAAAATATCGTAAAGTCGTTTTTCTAGATGAAACTTGGATATTTTCAAAAGGAAATCCTAGAAAATCTTGGCAAGATACTTCTGTAAAAGGTGTAAAACGTCCATTAGGCTTTGAAGGAAAAAAAGTTATTGTAGTAGATGCAGGTTCTGAGAATGGCTTTTTTCCAAATGCAGACCTGGTATTTTCTTGAAAGAATAAAACTAGTGATTATCATGGGGAAATGAATAACGAGTTATTTTTGCAGTGGTTGCGAAATAAGCTTTTGTGTAATTTAGAGATACCATGTCTTATAATAATGGATAGTGCTCCATATCATAGTGCATTAAGTAAAAAAATGCCAGACCTAAGTTTCAGAAAACAGGACATTATGGAATGGTTGGAAAAAAATAATATCGATTTTCAAAGAAACCTAACAAAGTTAGAATTATTACAAATTGCAAAAAAGTATACAACTGAAAGAAGGTATATAGTAGATGAGGAAATTCGGTTACATGGGCATGAAGTACTTCATACACCACCTTAATAGTGCAAATTTAAGGCCATAGAGTTAATATGGGACAATGCAAAACAATATTATGACACACATATTGGAAGGGATGGGCATAGTGATAACAATATTTTAGCTTTGTGGCAAGAAGCCTTAAACCAAATTACTCCAGAAAAATAGAAGAAGTATATAGACCATACAAATAGAATCATACTAAATTGGTACAAAAAAATAATAATTACAGAAGTGACACCCTTAATTATCACCATTAATGATGAAGAAAATACCGACTCTAGCAGTGATTCTGATGCAGAAAATTAATTTAACAGTTTTTCTATTTAATTTTATCCTAGTTTTATCCTAATTTTATCCTATTTTATCCTTATTGCCAAAGGCAATAACTACCCCAGAGAAATAAAAGAACTCATAACCGAAAAAAGAAGGCTTAGAAGAATATGGCATCAATCTAGATCGCCAGCAGATAAAACTAGATTAAATAATGCAACAAAGCAACTGAAAAGGGATATACAAAAAAATAAAAATTATACTATAAGTAACTACCTAAGTGAACTGTCAAATGACAGTAAAACTGACTATTCACTATGGAAAGCTACCAAAACACTAAAAAGACCAATCCTGCAGAATCCACCAATTAAAAATGCAGATGGAACATGGGCAAAAAGCAATTTACAAAAAGCTAACAGATATTCTGAATATTTAGAAGGGACTTTCCAGCCAAATGAAGGTGAAAACATACTTGACTGGGAAAATCTTGCCCAAGAAGAAAGTGACATAAGACCTGTTACCCCAAAAGAAATTGCATCAGAAATTGAAGAAAACATCAACACAAAAAAAGCCCCAGGGTTTGACTTAATCACGGGAGAAGTCATGAAACAGCTTCCTCGTAAAGCTATAGTAAAACTTACATATCTTATAAATGCATCTTTTAGATTAAAGTATGTACCTAAGATATGGAAAGTAGCAGAAATGATAATGATCCCAAAACCCGGAAAACCACCGAATGAAGTTTCATCTTACAGGCCAATCTCCTTGCTACCTGTTATTTCAAAACTGTTTGAAAAAATATTCCTTAAAAGATTGAAGCCAATCATTGAAGAGAAAAACATAATTCCAGACCATCAGTTTGGATTTAGAGAAAGCCACTCAACTATAGACCAGGTCCATAGGATAACAAATATAATTGAAAAGTCACTGGAAGAAAAAAAAATTGTTCTACCGTATTTCTCGATGTGGCCCAAGCCTTCGATAAAGTGTGGCATGAGGGCCTCAACTAGAAATTAAACAAGCTTTTGCCTAAACAGTTTGCGCAATTATTAAAGTCTTATATCTCAGATAGATATTTCAGAGTTAAACAGGAAGATGCATACTCTGAACTAAAAAATATTAAAGCAGGAGTACCGCAAGGTAGTGTATTGGGACCAGTCCTTTACCTATTATATACCAGTGATATTCCTGAATTAGACCCAGACACGATAGCAACATTTGCTGACGATACTGCTATTATGGCTGTAGGCGTAGACCACGAAGAAGCGGCAATAAACCTCCAGCTGTTAATAAAATTAACAACTGGACTAAGCAATGGCGAATCAAATTAAATGAGTCTAAATCCGCCCATATTAATTTCACGAACAAAAGAAATCAACATATCCCCGTTAGTATAAATAATATCCAAGTACCATATGCTAATACAGCAAAATATTTGGGTATAACATTTGATGCCAAGCTACGCTGGAGGGCTCATGTCAAAAAGAACAAAGAAGAACTTGACATCAAATTTAGAAAAATGTATTGGCTGCTTGGACGAAATTCCCCTCTATCAGTCTACAACAAAGTACTCTTATACAAACAAATTCTAAAGCCCGTATGGACATATGGCCTCCAGCTGTGGGGTTGTGCCAAAAAGAACAACTTGGAAATAATCCAGCGATTCCAAAACAAAGTACTAAGGAACATTGCAAATGCCCCTTGGTATTTCAGAAACAGTGACCTCCATAGGGACTTGGAAATGGACACCGTTACCCAGACCATTAGCAGATTTGCCCAGAGTCACGAGCAGCGACTTCTTCAGCACGTCAATGTCGAGGCCATCCAGCTCCTTGATAATGCAAGTCAAATCAGAAGACTTAAGAGGACCAAACCCTTTGAGTTGGTTTGAACGTTTGTGTTAGTAAAAAAGCAGAGCATAGTGCTGGTGTATACGTTAATATTGGTGTAATTAAGTTATTGGATTTAATTTAAGGGATACTAGTGAGTAAGTTCTTAAAATCATCTTTTCTTTTGTAGTAACTTAGGTTTGTACAACATTACTCATTGATCAACTTTGGTCAGATTGTAATTTTGGAAAACTTCCTCAGGGATGTTTTAATAAAAAAAAAATTAATGATGAAGAAAATACCGACTCTAGCAGTGATTCTGATGCAGAAAATTAATTTAACAGTTTTTCTATTTAATTTTATCCTAGAATAAGAATGTGAGGCTCTGTGAAGTGAGGAAATAGAAAATGAAGAAGCCAAACATGAATTTCTTAGCATCATATATAGCAGAATTCACATGGGGAATTGAACCAAATGGAATGTGGAATTTTATGCTTATTGAAGAATTTAAATTCAGGAGGTATTTTACATGAGTTTAGTACATGTATTCTTATATTTTAAGAACCCCGCTGATGAATGATATACATGTTGGTTTCTATAGGTTTATTGATTAATATAATTGGTGGTTCAATTTTCACTATTTTCAAAATAATGCAAACATACTGTTTACATTGGCCTTTTATTGTATCATTGTATTAAATAATATAATCCATAAGTACATCTAAAAAATAAATAATGTATGTAATGCCTGTTCTAAAATAAAAAATAAAGCTGAAACGGTTATTATTTTAATGTAATAAAACCCTTTAGAGTTTGCTGGTTTCCAACTTTATGCAATTTTTTTGCATAAAGTTGGATTAGGTAATTTAGATTACGTAATTTTATTATTAATAATTAAAAAAGTTCACCATTGAGGTGGTGCTGAATGAATCAATTGTGTCGATTCCTTGGCTTGTTATTCCTCCTTTTGTAGTTGATTTACTAGTCTATTCTATGACAGTTGGAATGACACACAACATACATATATATAAAAGGAAGTATTCTCCTCAATTTCTTCATTCTGTTCTTTAAAATATATAATTAAAAGTTGCCATATATTATTTAAAAACAAGTAATATTCACGATGTAATTGGGGGAATGTAAAAGAACAACCAAATTAATACTATTGGCATAATTAAGTACTTGAAAAATCTATCTTTAAAACCTGAATGACCGCTTTTCTCCTTGTGAAATTAGTTTACAAGGAGAAACACTCATTACTACATTGGCAGCTCACATTACTATTGGCTTAATCACCAAACTTGGCTCCATCCGATTACTACTTACTTACATCGATGGAACATGATGAACTTCAGTTTTTGAGCAATTGAAGCATTTCCGAAAAAGTACGAAAATAACTTGATGGCTGGTTTGCCTCAAAAGAGCAAGAGTTTTTTTTGGTATGGCATCCACAAATTGTCAGAATGGTGGGAAAAATGTATAGCTAGCGACGGGTAATACTTTGAATAAATTTTCTTTATTTTTATTTATTATTTTTCTTTTTCTTGTCGTTTTCTTTATCGTTTTCATACAGTAAACGTGTATTTTCTACACAAAAATTCCGGTTTCATATTTACATACCTGGTAAATAATGAGTTGGTACTATTGCAAAATCGATTTTCGTAGTTTATTTTACAGTTAAGTAAACATAAATCGACAAGAATTAACCCTTACGTTCTCTGATCTTGACCAACAATAACGTCCTTTGTTAATAACGCTGACATTGTTGTAAAAATGTCGTAAACAGGCATATTGCGCAATGTCCGATTTGTTTTCACTTTTAAGGAATACCATAATGAAACCCGATCCGTTATTTTGCTGGTGAAACCGCGTATTAAATTTGTAAACACGAATATATATATATATATATATATATATATATATATATATATATATATATATATATATATATATATATATATATCTCATACCCAAAACAAAGAGAGATCCAAGAAGTCCGCAGAGGTGCGAATATTGACTTAGACCACTACCTAACACGAATCAAATTCAAGCTCACCCCAAGGAGAATTTATCACACGAAAGCACATCTACAGATATTCGACACAAAAAAGATCAAGGACTCCAACATAACAGAGGACTAGAAAAAGGAACAGGCAGATACATGAAATAAAAATCCACAAAAAAATTACACAAAAAGCACAGGAACTGATCCCATTGAACAAGAACACAAAGCACCTTTGGTCAGCAGCTTTTTGACGTGACTAGAAAACAGACCGCAAAGATTATCAGGCAAACTAAGAGGAAGTACATGAAGGAACAACTAAACTCTATAGAAGAGAATTTCCGCAATTATAACACGAGAGACTGTTATAGGACTTTTGCAAGAGAAATCTGTGGATACACACCACAAAATATTTGCTTCAGAAAGCGGAATGGGAGATTATGGCTAACCAATCAAGAGAATTGTCAGGAGCTGGCATACTGTTTCTCTAATCTCCTCAATTGCCCTGAACGCGACACAAGATTCCCTAAGGAAAATTGCATCCATACCCACTCAGAATCACCACCACCAACAGAGTAAGAAATCCACAGGCACATACGCAAACTAAAGAATAACAGGTTATCCGGTGATGATGGTACCACCACTGAACTATTGAAAAACCTCGCACCAAATTCACTGCAGGGACAAACAGAAAAATTACCAGACGAATGGAAATGTGCTCTTATTCACCCGCTGCACAAGAAGGGAGACAGAATCGATGTGAACAATTACAGAGAAATCTCCTTACTACAAGTAACTTACAAAATCTTCTCAGCATGCCTTCTCCAGAGAACACAAGAACAATTAGAACACAAAATTGGCGAGTACCAGGCAGGCTTTCTCCCTGGTCGCTCATGCACTGAACAAATATTTAACTTAAAAACAATACTGAAATATAAAGCTATCAGAAACGTCCCAATGATCTGCACGTTCGTGGACTTCAAGAAAGCATACGACTGCATCGACCGAAAATCTCTGTTCAACATCTTAGAAGAACAAGGACTCGACCCCAAAACACTACGATTAATCAAGTAGACACTGACTGATACAACCTCTAAGGTAAAATTTATGGGAGAAATTTCCGAACCCTCCCTGATTAAAACTGGAGTACGCCAAGGAGATGGGTTATCCCCACTCCTCTGGACAAAGATCCTGGACAAAGTCATAAGGGAATGGGAAAAAGAACTGAAAAATCAAGGCCAGTGGAAGCCAATACGACTCGAACAATCCAAAAACAACATAGAAATATCATGCCTGGTCTTCGCAGACGACCTAGCTATACTCGCAGACAATGAAAAAAGGGCAACCAAACAGATCGAAGTCCTCAAGGAATGTGCAGAGAAAGTCGGCCTACAAATCGCCTTTCAAAAAACCGAATTCTTCTGCTCAAAATTAGATATCCAAAATTTGAACACCAAATACGGCAAAATAAATAGGGTAACTCACTTCAAATACCTGGGCGAGATCCTCGAAACCACAGGAGGAGAGAAGATAGCACAGAAGATTCGATAACAGAAGATGAAGAGGGCATACGGCAACACGCAATATCTACAAAAAGAAATGCATATCCACACACACAAAAACAAGACACTACAACACAGTAATCAAACCAGAGGTACTGCACGCAAGTGAGATACACTCCACACAAAAAGCGGCATAGAAAACATACTAAAAGAAGAACACAAAATTATGAGGAAAATTCTCGGCCCAAAACTGACAGAGGAAGGATACAAAGTACATTCTAGAAAGACCACAGAGAGAATGTCCAACGTAGCGGCGGACATAAGAAAAAGAAGGTTGAAATTCTGGTGTAGAGGTGGAGGTGTGGAGGATGGAAGGTGTGGAGGATCAGAAAGAACACTCGAAAATGTGTCAGAATGCTTTGCATGATCCAACCAGGCCTATACGCACCTAATTATATCCAGGGGGGGGGGGGGGTTTCAACCCCCCCCGAAATAAGCCAAATATTACCTAATATTAAAAATACGAGGAGTGAAGAGAGTTAAATTATTACATTTGAATTAAATATATATATCCGAATAAATATGTCGTAATTTTTCCGATGAATACATAGATATTAAATTTCATGTACGTATATTTTTGTTGTTTCATTTACTTCAAACTAACCCCCCCCAAACTAAATCCTGGCTATGCCCGTGATACGTTTCTATGTAATATATATATATATATATATATATATATATATATATATATATATATATATATATATATATATATATATATATATATATATATATTATTGTTTTAGATTGTTAGATTGTTTTAGATTATTATATATAAGATTGTTTTATTCCTTTTTAACGTATTAACAGAAACTTTGAAATTCATTGTGGTAAGAGTCAGCGCCAACAACAGGTCTGAAAACCTCCATCATCATTAAATAAAGGATAAAATTTCACTAAAACGTTCAAACAAAAAGCAACTTTGACAGTTCTGATTTTAATCAATCAAACTAATCTCTAACGGATCGATAAAGGGTTTAACCGCAATAAACCAGTTCTAGAATGAATTTCAACGAATACATTACCATTTTGAAAACAGCATACCTGCCCAGTTGTGGGTTTAAAATTAATTTAACCTTGTCATAGATAACGCAGCGTAATGAATGCATAACAACTGAATAGTTCACGACAGCAAGAAGCGAATAATTACAAGTAAACTGTTTCAGAAATTATTAAAAATCCATGACGAATGACTTAAATCATGTAGAAACACAATTAAGTCGTGTTTACAAACTTAATACGCGGTCTCACCAGCAAAATAACGGATCAGGTTTCATTATGGTATTCCTTGAAAGTGAAAACAAATCGGACATTGCGCAATATGCCTGTTTACGACATTTTTACAACAATGTCAGCGCTATTAACAAAGGACGTTATTGTTGGTCAAGATCAGAAAACTTAAGTGTTAATTCTTGTCGATTTATGTTTACTTAACTGTAAAATAAACTACGAAAATCGATTTTGCAATAGTAACAACTTATTATATACCAGGTATGTAAACATGAAACCGGAATTTTTGTGTAGAAAATACACGTTTACTGTATAAAAACGATAAAAAAATATTTTATTCAAAGTATTACCCGTCGCTAGCTGTACATTTTTCCCACCATTCTGACAATATGTGGATGCCACACCAAAAAACTGTTGCTCTTTTGAGGCAAACCAATCATCGACTTAATTTCGTACATTTTCGGAAAGTAAAACGCTTCAAGTGCCTAGCAATGGAAGTTCATCATGTTCAATCGATGGAGGTAAGTAGTAATCGGACGGAGCCAAGTTTGGTGTGTAAGCCGGTAAAACTAAAAGCTTCAATCCTTTCCTTGACCCCTTTTGCTGTGTGTGATGGTGTATTATCCTGAAGCAACATCATTTTCTGTTGCCTTTTTTGATATTCTGATCGTTTTTCACGCAAAACTTGATTTAAATCAATCATTTGTTGTCGGTAGCTTTCAGTATTAATGATTTCGCCAGGTTTTAGCAGCTCATAATAGGTCACACTCTCCTGATCCCCCCCAAACACAGAGCATTGTCTTCCGTCCATATCGATTTGGTCTTGTTATCGATGTCGATGGTTCGCCTGAAGTTACCCACATTATTTTGCGTTTAGGATTCAAAAAATATATCCACTTTTGATCGCCAGTCACACTTGTATTGTTTTGAGTTGAAAATCTTTGTCAGATATCTACAAGGAAATGACGCCAATGACGCGATTTGACGGTAACTGCATTGACAGCTAGAGCCATCTATGGGCAAATTCCTATTTCATATTTACAGACCTGGTAGACACTGCAAATTTTGTGATTTAACCTGTTCGAAAGTTTTTATGAGGCATTTATCTTCAAACAAACATTTTCAGAAGCTGCGTGCTGCTCCTAGTTGTAGATCACCTCATCATTTGCAAATTTGAACCGACACAGATTTTTCCAATTTATATTTAAGTCCAATTAATTTATGAGGATACATTGAACCAAATTTGAAAATAACTTCGAAGATATAGGGTCTCCTTGTCAGACACCCCGTCCTGTTTCTTTTTTTCATGTTATTTTAATTTTTTCATGTTATTCTGTCTAAAGTCTGATCCACATATATATGCCCACAAGGTAGCGTAACGGAACCGTGGAGGGAAATATTACAGAAATCTTTCACCCTTTCTCCACGTGGTGCCACCCACCACCTTCGCCGAACTGTCAACCATACGACGTCACGTGTCTCTCGGGACCGGTTTCTAGCCTTTCAGCCGTCATCAGCCGAGCTCCAGACGAACGCAAGGAAAGCAGTTCGGAGAGACGATCGGGGCCAGACCAGATCAACTGACCATTTTAATGACGGGTCGTGATCGCACACAACTCACGCCATCATACGGCGAATACTCGTAGCAGTCAGGACCGCTCGTAACATTCTGCCTGGAACCTCGGGTATAGTACCAGGTATGCCCACAAGGTAGCGTAACGGAACCGTGAAGGGAAATATTACAGAAATTTTTCACCCTTTCTCTACGTGGTGAGTTGTGTGCGATCACGACCCGTCATAAAAATGGCCAGTTTATATTTCTATTATAGTATGTTATTATGTTCAATATTGTAGAGATTAGTGTAATTATTATTATATTTTGTAATTGATTACATTAGATATTAGTAATTAGCTCTGTAATTGGGTTATCCTGTGGGGTTAATAAAGCGTTATTATTACTATTATTATTATTATATAGAAGATTGAAAAGATTATAAGTTGAACTTAACTGTGCTATTTCAGATTGTAGGCCCATCCGAAGTGAAACCAGTTCTATATGTAAAGTGGTACCATTATTAGCTTTGTATTTGGTTTGCAGTCTTTCAGTCCTTGACAATTTCATCTTCTGATAAAGCAAGTAATGTTTGAGAAAATAAACACCTTTAGATAAAAGCACAGTTACAAATACAAACTGCTAGCTATCCAGAAGTTTTGCGAGGCTGTTTGCCTCTGATACCTCATCCGCCTTTTTTACTCTTTAAAGACATTTCTACCAGGACTTTTATAATATCAAGGTATTTTAACTTGATTGCTAAAATTGAGTCATGACGAGATGCCCACCTTGTGGAATTAGGTTTTTCAGTTTTACCTCAGATTCACAGGGTTAAAATATTTCACCACATATTTAACTCCTCCAAGCGCGTCATTGATTACTAAATTAAGATTATGAGCAGAACAATGAACATCTTTAATATCTTGCATTCTCTTTTGTACCCTGAAATATCCTCCTTTTATTTCTACAGCTCCGTCATACCCTTGCCCTCGACACTTTTTCATATCTAAACCCCAATTTTCCCAATTGGTGATAATATCTACACATTAGGAAAAACACCATAAAAGATTCCTTAGTTTCTGATTTTTTTTTCCTTTCCAAAACCTCTTCCCCTTGGCTTCTTTGATCATCTAGTACAGGTTTAGATAAGTCGACGTATCATACTACAAAACTCATCGGGGCTTTCTTAGACAGATCTGGTGTTGTGTCAATTATGACTGAAAAATACTGCACTTTGTATATTTTCTGAATGAGTTCAGTTTTAATATGAGAAGATATACAACTGATAACTTGATTTTGTATGTCATGATTTAAATACTTTGTATATCCTTTTGGGGCACTTAAGACTTGCTCCATGATAGGATTGTACTTGACTAACAGCTGCACAGTTGATAAAAAATGCCCATCGTAGTTTCTGCTATGCTCTTTAGAGTCTCTAAATGCAAGAGCATTTTGCTAGCTTCATAGTTAAGTCAATGAGCCTCTTCAAGACCTTTTTTTTTCTAAATCCATAGTATCATCTAATCTTTTTGTCTCTTCACACTTTGTCTGTCCCCCATGTTATACAGGCCAAAATATGCTGTTCAGATTGGCCGTGTGATCTTTAATATCAGTGACCCATCCGCTTTTTTTAGGTATTTTTAGGTATGAATCACTGTTTTAGTGAACTCAATCGCTCAGGGATGATTTTAAACAAGGTCTATGGTACAAGGATTTCAAATATACTATGCGCGAACTGATAAAGCAAGATCGTCATGTGACATACGATCTATGTATGGGTGTTTCAAAATGAGGCAAACCCAACATAAGTTGTTCAAACAAGAAGAACTTCGAAGCCTCGGTTTCGAAACTTCGGTCGCCTGTTTTTTTGGGAAAAAATGGGTATGTGGCTACAGTGCCACTAGAGAATCGTAAAACGGTCAACCCTGCATGGTACACAACTATTTGTTTGCCAGAAGTCTTTGAAGAAATAAGAAAAAACAACCAGCGTCGCAGGATCATTCTACATCATGAAAACGCGAGCTCTCACACATCGAACCGAACAACCCAATATTTAACCGGTCAAAACATCGAATTGAAAAAGTTCTATGAAAATTGATTCAAACGTTTGCAAAAGTGTATCGATCATTGCGGAGAATATTCTGAAAAACAATAAAACCATCTGCAATGATAAATATTTGTTTTTATTATCATTATTTACGTATGGGCCCTGGTGGATCACGCGAAGTACAGTTAGAGGCGTTTGTTGTTGTTAGCCTTGCTTTATGCCCATACTAATTTCATTCTATCGCTATGAGCGTTTTTCCTATCGTCAGACCAACTTGTTCCGGCCTTCCTACATTTTTCTTTCTGGCCAACCTCCCAAACGTAAACCTTGTGTCTGAAACAGCCTCTACCCTGAATTTCACTTTGTGTAATATTTGCTGATCTTAAGTCCTCTTTCATTGCAGCAATTCATTTAATTATTTCTACTTTAGCTCTACTTCTATTTTCATAAAATTCGACTGTTTGTCCAATTAGCCTACTCGGATTCATCCGTTTTATGAGCGCGTAACTTAAGTCTTCTTTTTCTCATATCGCTATGTATATCTGTGTATTGTTTGATTTCTTGGTTTTCTCGAAGTCGGTATGTTGTGCTATTTATTTGTTTGGGGCCTAAGATTTTTCTTATGATTTTCCTTTCCTTCTTTTCAATCTTTTATTTTCTTTTCTGTCCCATATAGACATTCTGGCTTCATAATTGTGTTGTAATGTCCCAGTTTTGTGTTTTTAGATATGCATTTTCTGTTATAAATATTTTGCGTAAGTCTTAATGCAGTTTCCATATTTTGACATCTACCCTTATTGGCCGCTTAGTCCAACCCGTTTTCCATGATTATTTCACCCAAATATTTAAATTGAGAGACTCGTCTGATCTTACTATATTTTGTTTTTAGAAATGGTGTTCTTAGTCTGTTGCAGGTCATGTATTGTGTTTTTTCAAAGGAAATTTGGAGTCCTACCTTTTCTGCTGTTTCTTTTAAGATTTCAATCTGTTTTTGTGACGTTAATATATCTTAACCCAAAATTGTTAGATCATCAGCAAACGCCAGACAATCAATTTTAATGTTGGTTCTCCCCTGTTTAATGGGCTGGTCAATATTCAGAGCCGACTTTTTTTCACGCCACTCCTGTATTACTTCTTCTACTTATTAACCAAGTTAAATGGTGGCGAGAGTTCATCCCCTTGTCTCAATCAAGTTTTAATTTCGAAGGGCGCTGAGATATCACCCATAAACTTAACTTTTGACCTAGTGCTAGTTAGTGTTGCTTTAATAATTGCCAGCGTTTTCAGATCTAGTCCTTGTTCTTTCAAGATTTGGAATAAAGATCAATGGAATCATATACTTTTTTGAAATCCACGAATGTACAGACGAGATTTTTATTTACAGTTTTTGATGTCTTAGGATCGACTTCAGGACCTGTTCAAGGCAGGATCTGCCCGGTCGAAAACCAGCATGTTATTAATCAATTTTAGGTTCTAACTGTCCCTGGGTATTTTGATTAATTGTAACAACTGGGAGACTGATTTTGTAACAAACTGGGAGAAGAGATATCCCTCTGTAGTTCTTTACATCTGTTCTATCTCCTTTCTTATGTAGTGGATGGATTAGAGCATCTTTCCAATCTTCCATAATCTTCCGGATTGAACCTGGACTAGCGGGTTTTAAAAGTTCAGCAATGATTCCATCTTCATCAGAAGTTTTGTTATTTTTAAGTCGCTTGATTTGCCTAATTATTTCATCTTCATTTGGTGGTAATGAATCTGGGTTTGTTTGTTTAGGGTTAGTGTTGATAGTCTGCTTAATGGCACAGGACAGTAGTTGTTCAAGATATTGAACCTGGTTGATAGCCTGTTAATTTAGTTTTAAATTTTTTGTAAAAAATTCGTGTGATATTTTTTTGGAAATCTTTTTCTATTTCATTAAGTTAATTGTTTTCATATTTTCTTTTAGTTTGTCTAATTAGCTTCGATGTTTCTTTTCTTACTTCCAAGATGTTATTATTTATTGCTGTTTTTTTACTGTTCCACTCTTTGAATGCTTTACTTCGGCTTAATACTGCTTGCTCGTAAACTTCATCCCACCAAGGATGTTTTCTACGTTTTTGTAAAGGGACCAACTTTAAGACTGTTTTAATAATTTTTTGTTTCAATTCTTGCCAGTTCTGTGCTGGTTATTTATCAGGCTCTTCTGTTAGGGATGGAATAAGTTTTCGAGATCTTAAGCTAAGTTTGATTCTAGTCAAGTACTGATCCGTGTCTATGTTAACTCCATTTATTTTTATTATTATTTTATTATATATTTGTTTTTATTTATTATTCTGGAAACATAAATAACAAGCCTCGTATCCTTATAATACTTACAATTTCAAAGGAGATACATCACCACATCACACGTATGATCTTTTGTGGCATTTTCAATGGCACAACATAAGAAAATCCGTTGCCAACATTCCAACATTCCTTATTTCTTATCAGCAATAAACTCTATCATAAACAGCTACTAATATCATAAACAGCTGTAAATAAACTTATTGACACCTCGCAAATAATTGCGGTACCTTAAAAAATGTTTAGAAATAAAATAAAATACCAGTCCCCTTCTTTTTGGATAGACAATATACCCGCGTTTGCTTTTTTTTATTGTGAACATTAATCGATTAAGTTTTGTAATGACAGATTGTAAAGAAAATGTACTTGCGTCACGTTGATAATTGTTATTTTTGTTGCTGTTATATTTTTAGTGAGCCGTAAACTGAGGTACGCAATAGTAGTAATTACACAATTAGTTTGGTGTTGGACCCATATCGGAAAGGATGTATCGTAAAAGGTATTCATAAAATTTGCATAAGAATGTATGAATACCCAAATAAAAATATCAAGCAATGCAATTACAACGTAATCATTGATTGATTGAAATATTTTTTCTAGCTTTGAAAACACGGGAGAGAAGTTAAATATTGATTATTTGCCTCAAAAAATTCAACGCTAAGGCTTAAGAGAAGATTAAGAAGTAGAGCATCTTACTGTATAAACTCTAAAAATACGATATACCTAGTTGTGATCTAAGATACGATGCTCCGAAGGAGAACTTTAAGACAAGTTGACATTGCCAAAAATAACACATCGGTCAATAAGTCCCCAGTCTGACATAAAGATGGCGTTACTTACGAAAAATCCTCCGTCACTTATGACCAGTGGTCGATTGTGCCAACCTTCAAACGGTATATGTCAAAAGTTCATGACAATTTATTTGTCTATTAGATTCTGAGTTGTGCTTTAAGTGCTTTAAGTGACGCTACTTTTATTATTTTCAAAACAATAGAAAAAAAAAATATTGGAAAACTCGTTTTATATAACTATTTAATCTGTTCACGGTCTTAAACTTTCCTCTGCCATTCGGGTCTATATACTTAATAATGTCATCAGTCCATCGTATTTTCGGTGTTTTCATCATCATCATCATCATCATCATCATCAACCCGTATCAATCCACTGCAGGATGAAGAACTCTTCAGCATGCTTCCAACTCTCTCGGTCCTGAGCTTTCAGTTTGAGCTCTAGTTTAGACAGTCTGAGCGTTTTTCGATCTCAATTGCTTCACGAATTATGCGGGGTTTGTAGGGATATATAGTGGCCATTACTTTGGCCTTGCCGAAATAAATTTTGTGACCCGTTTGGATACGATGTTCTGCTAGAGTTGAGGAGAGATTCGATGTTCGGACGGCGAGATAATGCTCGAATATGCGATTTTGTCTGTTGGTTTGGCCGATGAGCAGCCAAAGCAAAGAAGCAACCAAAACAAGGAATCTCATAGGCACCATGTGACTCTTGTGAAATATTTTCTTTCACTGATCTAAGAAAACTGGATATATTTCTTTCTGTTGTAAATATCGTTTCGATATTACGGGATCTAAATACGAGGTAAATTTTATCGGTAACTCCCTTGATATATGACAAAAGAACTTTGGGGTATTGGTTAGTTTATCATAATCAAATTTGAAATATTTTGTAAATTAAACAAGAGCTCTTATAGGTTAAGAAGATCTGTTAAGATCAAACCTTCTTTTCTACATATGTTACCTAGCTTATTAGGGTAGTTGTGGACACAAACGCTAGACCCTTTTGATTTTTTGTTATAACTGTTTAATTTTTATATGTTTGCTCTGTGTGTTGTTCTCTGAGATTGTCCTTGTGTTTATTAAATGTCTGGTATTATTATTGAGCATATTTAACAAAATTAAACATGTTCCCAGTTTTAGGGTCTATTTATTTCTCGAGTGATTTTGAAGAACTGGGTGTCGTCCTATTAACGTGCCTGTTCAACCTAACCGTGACCTACGCCCAGATGCCTCCGGCAAACGGCTGGTCGTTGTAACTAAAATCTCATTTTTTTAAATAAAAAGAAAAATCGTAATTTCCGAATTATATATTTTGGATTAGAATTAGAATCAGAATTCTGAAAAGAACCCAGACTATATTTAAGTAACCACCCGTATAAAGCAAAGTTCAATCGGCCGGAACGAAGACCAACAAACCTAAATATGGCCACAGCATAGTTTAAACAATAAAATTAACCGCAGAAAAAAAGCAGCATGGAAAAAACGGAAGCCCATTTTGAATTATTCGCAATTTTAATGTTGAGCTACGGCTGATGTAGTGCGAGTCGTAAAGCGATTGGCATGTCGCAAATCGACACCAAACAAAACAAAACTACCTCACCTTGGTTCTAGTTAGCGGCTGTTTTTATTTGTGTTTTGCACTTAGAACTTGTCCGCTTGGCTTACCTCTCTATTCAGCTGTGCTGGTCGAACATCAATCGCCTTCTGTGACATTGAATAACTTTTAATTGAGCGTATTTTCTATTAACGTACTGGGTTTTGAATTAAGTTCAAAATAAATATGGATTTGTTTGATAACATTGATTTAGAAACATTTGGTGTTCCAACTAACTAATAAAAACTTTATGATTATATTAATATAAAAAGTGTATTGTAAAATATACAAAAATAAAGTCGTATAAATCGGGATTCACATATGGGTGTAAGGAAAAGAATTTTCATCAGAAACCTAACGGTCCTTGAATTAACATTTTAAACTAATATATGAAAAAGCACATTTATCAAATATTAATTGATTATTATTTAATGAATAAACTACAAATAAACTAATAAACATTGTAAAAACATTATTTTTATTAAGAATTATGCCCTACATCAGCTCTGAAGGATGTGGCAACATTGCAATATCGTCATCACGATGACTATTATTTCAAAATTGCGACAAAAAATATCTCAGTAACTAAAAAAATATTCTGAACGCGAATACCAGAATGTTCTTCTGCTTTACGGGGAACCTCACTAAAGCTTCGAAGGAGCTAGACATATTTTTGGATAGATCTGGGAAAACTACCTTAAGAAAGTATATCACATGTTTTTTTGCTAATATCATGGCCAACTGCGTCAACTTTTATGGCTCCCATTTTTAAGAAGTACTGTTAAGGCTTTTTTAGAGAAAAACTAACAACGGATTCTTGACCAGCACCACCTTAAACTAAAATACCGATTTTTATGGTTCTAAATTACTGAGTGTCCCAGATATTTGTGATATTTATATTATAATTTTTCTAATAATTACATCTACTTTCTGTTCAAATACAAATCACAAATCAATCTACAATCAATCAAATCAATCTACAAATCAAAAATTGTAAACTAATAAGCAAATGTCACTTTGACTCAATGATTTAAGTTATAGTGATTTCAAATGGCAATAGGGTAGGTTAGGGTGGTGCTGGTCAAGAATCCATTGTTAGTTTTTCTCTAAAAAAATCCTAATAGTACTTCTCGAAAATGGGACTCATCAAAATTGATGCAGTTGGCCATGATATTAGCACAAAAAACCTGTGATTCACTTAATGCCGTTTTCCGAGATCTATCCAACAGAAAAAAAATTATGAAAATCGATACAGAAATAAATTCTTAATGCCGTTTTCCGAGATCGCTCCAACAAAGGAAAATTTATGAAAATCGATGCAGAAATAAAAATTTTAAGGGGGTGGTAAGTCCTTTTCCTGGACACGCTGTATCTACAAATATAGAACTCTAAAAGAACAATTACTCTACCCTTATGATGATGTACGAAAGTTACAAGCACTTTTACATACTGATTTTTCACACCGGCAAAAATATTGTCAATGATTTATTGCCAAAAACCAAAGGAATCCAAATTTTTTACCTAATATTTTTTCAACCGACGAACCTTCGTTCGCCAGGAATGGTGTGATGACAGTTAATTTCATAAAACAATTAATGATGTGTTTCTTAAAACGACGTGAATTATTTAAACTGAGTTAAAGTGTGAAAATTCTCTCTACGTATCCCAGTCACTCCAGTTTTGATTTTACTATCGCATTTATCATTCTTTACAGTTTCTCTTCTTCTTTCTGGTTTAGTACGCATGACTCACATCTATACAATGCAGCTGGTCTCAATAATATCTTATACAATCGTAATTTGGTATTTCTAGATATGAATTTCGATCTTATTGCATGGTTTAAGCCTCCTTCACATCTGTTAACTTTGATCAATATTAGGTCTATCTCCTTCACTTCACACTAGTTCTGTATCCACTTTCACTTGTGTCTATCCACCTTCTACTATCATTAGTTTGCTTTTATTTTTATTGATTTTTAAACCAAACTTGTATGCTGCTTCCACTAACCATAACCCACTATTTGATGACTTCTGAAAGAATGTGGCCTTCTCCGTTCAACTCCCTAATAATCATTTCCAAAACAATGTTAAATAATAGTGTCGATAGTGAATTCCCTTGCCTTAGGCCTGCCTTGATCAGAAAATATTGTCGTTCTTCCTGTTACACCGACATTGGTTGTTGTAGAGTAGTAGAGAGTGGAGTGGAGAAACTAAAGTGGTAAAGAAGATTGCACGAGGAAGACCACAAGGTAAAAGAAAGCAAGGAAGACCAAAGAAGCGATGGAGAGATCATTTTTGATAAGAGACCACCCACATAATTACAGAAAAAAAATCATTTTTTGAGCAAAAAACAGTACCAGTTCTTTTTCTCAAGTACGATAACATTTTTTGGAATCCATGGTTTATCAACGTCTCAGATTTTCAAGTTAAAGAAAGCGAAATACGCATTTTGCACAAATTCAGATACAGGTTTTCCAAACTTCTTCACGGTATACTCGCCACAAACCTAACAAAAAGTGTTCAGGTTGTTTAAACACGATCGTTTTGACAATGATATCTTACAGGTTTTATTTACTCAAATTTTAATTGACGAAGCAATAAAAATAAACATATTAAATGGCTAATGAGATAAAAATATTATCACTGTGAATAGATCAATTTTTTTATTGGAACTTTCGTTCGTTGCTATACACTATACATTAAAATTACGTCTCGGCGGTACCATTTTTTTTTATTATTTTGTAGACCTGTGTAATTATACAATAATATAATCCATATATCGACCAATATCCAAACATTTTCAAAATTAGCAAAAATGTATCTCCAGAAACGTGACATTTAGAGGTAGAAATTAAAAGCGAAGAAGATACAAGACAAAGTTCAAAATATCAACATCAAACCAACAGCCATTAACACATTTTTTTCAGGCATTTGACACGCAGAATCCGTTCGCCTTTCGCGCGACCCACAAAAAGATGTCTCGCGTCGCGTCGCGTCGCTATCAAAAGCGACGCCTCCATGTCCCCCCCGATAACAAATTACCGGAGAAGCCGGTGTCGGCAAAAACCGCCGAAATTTGTCGGTTAATGGACAAACAAACAAGGCCGTAATCGTCGAACGTGATAAAGCACTTCCTTACATGGATCGGACGATCCGTTATGCCGCCTCTCGCGGTTCGTTGGATGTATCCCAATATTGATTTCTATCCGCCCTAGTATTTAGCTATTCAGAACTAAAACGATTATTTCATGCACGGCTTTTTTATTTAAAGCCCTTTGTATAAAGATTGATAGCTTAGAAAAGGAAAAAAACAAATATTGTTATATACAGGACCGATATTTATGAACTTTTTTTAACTTAAGCTTCCTGATGATGCTAAGATGGTTAACAAAACGTACGAGGAAAAAATTTAAATGGATAGTTAACGAACTGCACATTTTGTCCGTCAATTAATAAATTTATTTGTATATTTTAATCACTCTATATATGTACTTGTTTATTGATTGATTTGTTACTTTGTGATAGTTCATTTTTTTTTAAATGTCTCCCAAGACCGGTTTCTGGCCTTAAGCCGTCATCAGTTGTGCTCAAGCTGGACACCTGAGGATTGCGAGTGAAGGAATGGCAAAGCACAAGGTGGAGCACGGGTGAACTTCCTTAGTTTATTAATACTTTTCTCCACGGGCTCAGTTCACAATTTTTTGATCATACCTGGAACTTACCCGAGGTTAAACGGGTCACGAACGGTTTCGCATAGTCTGACTGCTGCGACCGTTTACCGCAGGATGCTGTGGCTGCATGTGATTGCAGCCTCCATTCGACATGGCCAATTTAAATGGTCATGGCTTTAGTCGTTCTTTCATTCGCTCTTCAGGTGTCCAGCTTGAGCCCAACTGATGACGGCTTAAGGCGAGAAACCGGTCTTGGGAGACGCTTGCTGGCGCTTTGGATTGCGGGTGAAGGAATGGCAAAGCACGACAGGGAGCACGGATAAACTTCCTTAACTTTTTAATACTTTTCTCCAGCTTAGCTTTTTAATATATAACGCAAACAACGAAAATGATTCTTTTAGATAATCAAATTCGTCTTTTAAAATATCGTTTACTGCTCAGGAAGCCCTAGAAACGGTTAAAACACATAGCGAATAAATCGTGAAGACAGATCTAGGAGAAATTTTAATAATATTTTTAGTGACAAACGAACCTAAAATAATTTTGAACCTAAAATAAAAAAAATCAAAAAACTCTATCGGAGCAGATGCCATGGAAGGCAAAAAGAAGAAGAGAAGCGCAGGTCGTAGATTGTTTATAGAAAATATTGTTGAGGAAACTCAATCAACGAAAATTATTGCTTTTAAATAATCAAATTTGTCTTTTAAAATATTGTTTACTCTTCGGGGGGCCCTAGAAACTGCTAAAACATACAGCGAACAAATGTTAGTGACAGATTTAGGGGTAATTTTAGTAATATTTTTGGTAACAAACGGACCTAAAGTAATGTTCAACATAAACTAAAAAAAAATGTAAAAGACTCTATCGGAGCAGATGCCATGGAAGGCAAAAAGAAGAAGAGAGGCGCATGTCGTAGATTGTTTATAGAAAATATTTGTGAAGAAACTCAATCAACGAATATTATTGCTTTTAAATAATCAAGTTTGTCTTTTAAAATAGTGTTTACTGTTCAAGGAACCCTAGAAACTGTTAAAACACACAGCGAACAAATATTGATGACAGATTTAAGGGACATTTTAGTAATATTTTTGGTGACAAACGGACCTAAAGTAATTTTCAACATAAAGTAAAAAAGTTGTAAAAGACTCTATTGGAGCAGATGCCACGGAAGGCAAAAAGAAGAAGAGAGGCGCATGTCGTAGATTGTTTAGAGAAAATATTTTTGAGGAAACTCAATCAACGAATATTATTGCTTTTAAATAATCAAGTTTGTCTTAAAATATTGTTTACTCTTCAGGGAGCCCTAGAAACTAGGGAAATTTTAGTCATATTTTTAGTGATCTTTAAATAATTCAACACAAAAGAATAAAAGAATGAAAGTTCCTAAATTTAACTAAATCATTAGACAAGTGGGTATAGGATTAAAAGAACGCTTTGTAGATACAATAATTTTAAAAATTAATACCTGCGAAATTATTGTAATCCCGATACATAATCATTTGAGTAATATTAACAAAGAAAAACGAATTCCTTGACTTGCAACCACATTAAATAAAACAAGACAAGCGTTATCTAAAATGATTTACAAAGCATAATGATATTGTTGTTAATTATATAATTACGAGAGAAAATACAAAAATTATTACCTCACCTCGGCACAAAAATAAACCGAAACGTTAGGTTTTTGGGTTTTTGCAACAATAAAAGTCTTATTCATTTTAGCAATTTTCTAAGTGAAAACGTCCGTTCCTTGAGCCGACATCGATTACGCAAAACGATTCTTTTTTTTTCACGTTTGCAATTTTCTGTCGCTCCTTGAAAAACGTGTCTTCATCGTAGTTCGAAAGAAAAAACAAGGGTCAATCAATGCGTTGAAAAACAACAAGTTTTTCGATATATATTAATTTTTTTTTAATTATTATAATTTATTATTACTATATTATAATAACCAATTTAGTAAAATCAAATCAAATCAAATATATACATGAGAGAACGCTCTGATCGAAGACTTTTCTTTTCAGGCAAAATGGGAGCCTGCTCTTATACACTATGTTGAGCCTACCAAATGCCTGCCGTTAACACGCCGTTCCACCTCCAGGGTGGTATTCACCTTCATTGAAATCCTCTGCCCAAAATATATAAAGCTGTCCACAATTTCCAAATCCCTTCCTAAAACTGAAATTCTTCTGTCCTGAGCGAAGTTATTGAACATAACCTGACTCTTTTTCAGGTTTATTTTCAAGCCAAATGGTTCGCCAGCCCTTTGCAGTTCTTGTATGAGCCTTTGCAGCTCCTCTGGGTCTTGTGAAATGAGAACAATATCATCTGCAAATCTAAGATGGTTTAAGTTTGCACCATTGATCTTTACACCACCCTGTTCCCCATCCAGATTACGGAATACTTCTTCAAGGCCAGCCGAGAAAAGAATAGGCGATATTGCGTCACCCTGCCGTACACCTCGTTCTACATTAATTCCTACTTCAAGATCATCAAGGTGAATTGTGGCTGTAGCTCCATGCGCTATATGAGCAGGCCATATAGCGAGGCGATGGGACGACAGATGAACCAAGGCAATCCTGGACTGGATACCGCTTGATCGCAAACGTCCGCGAAGAAGACCGAAAGCACGATGGATTGATGACATCGTTAAGTATATTGGACCCGAGTGGCAGAGGAAGACCCAGGACCGTGAAGGGTGGAAGCATGCTGAAGAGGCCTTCATCCTGCAGTGGATCGATACAGGCTGATGATGATGATGATGATGATATATATATGGTGTAAAAAAATAACGGAAATTTAACTGATGATTCTTCACATCATTTGAAATAAAAAAGTTCCTTGCAAGACACAATTGATTGAAAAAATTACCACGGCAAAGGCTGTTGGTGACAAAATTTATTTCAATGTGTGCACTTAAACGAAAAACCATTTAAAACCAAAATTGTATTATGTACGCGAATATCACGATATACTTCTCAGTGTACTTCCGGAGAAGCTAGTACTAACCGGATAAGAAACATGCCAGGAATTTTTTAACGTCTTCGGGAAAATAAAATCATCAATATATTCTCCTTGAAGGGCAATGCAATCACTCCATCGCTTTTCTCACATTTCTACACCGTTTTTATAGATCAAGTTCTCCTTGCCTCCAAAATATCCTTCAGGTTCAGCAATTAACTCTTCATTGGAGCGAAATTTATTTCCATCGAGCATTTTTTTGAGGTCTGAGAATAGGAAATAGTCATTGGGGACCAAGGCTGGAGAATTCGATGGATGACGAAGCAATTCGAAGTGCAATTCAAGCAATTTAGCTATCGTTTTATGACACGGTGCATTGTCTTGGAAAAACAGCAACTTTTTGTTCATTTGGAGTCTTTTTTGCGATTTCGTCCTGCAACGGCACCAATAATGCTATGTAGTATTCGCTATTGATGGTTATACCTTTCTCGAAAAAATCGATGAACAATATCCCATGCGCATATCAAAATACCGAGGGATTGCTGGTGTTACCCATAATAACACGAAATACGAACCGCTTCGGACGGCCACTGGAACTGGAAAGAAAAACTCAGTGGGTTAGTATAAAGGGAATGGTGGAGAGAATAATGAGGACAAAAATAGAGGACGCGATAAGACGCTAAGATAAATATGGAGTGATAATCTGTTGTTTTCTGAAGTAATCCCAAACGGCGGTTCCCAGACCAGGAGCAGAAAATATCCTAGAGAGGGAAGGGTTTTAATGGGTTGGCATGATCCAAATTAAGGCATGAATCCGACACTTCCCTGTCACTGAAGATCGAACACATAGATGTCTTTAGAAGATTTCCTAACCCCTCATTAAAAAAAAATTGTCAACGACTAGGAGCGCAATATAAGTTTAAGAACAGTGAACCATTCAAATCTAGCCGGTCATTATGCAAAATATCCAAATTTTTCCTTTTATTAATATCTAGGCTTTCTAAAAGATTTAATTTTTTGGATTTATTCTTATTATGTAACATTTTAAAACTATCATTGAAAGTATTCTTTTCTGACATTAACTGATTAGCATAATCAGAATTATTCTGTTGTTTAGTCTAACTTCTTTTATGTTCGTTGAGCCCAGTAGAGAAAGATCTTTCTGTTTGTCCAACATAGACTTTTAGACACGACCCGCGCCCAATAAATAAATTCCTGATTTATAGAGTTTGTCTATTGACTTTTATTGTTTTTAATGAGGCGTCCAAGACTATTGTTTGCTTTAAGAGGAATATTTATATCGTTTCTTTTGGATGGACACTAATTTGGCAAATTTTCCTGTATATGTAATTGTTTTGAATCCTCAGGCACCAAAATAATACTCGCTTATAAAATTACAGAAAGATAATTACAGAATAATAATTAAAAGAAACAGCAAAAAAGGTAGGACTCCAAATTTCCTTTGAAAAGACACAATACGTGACCAACAGACTAAGAACACCATTTCTAAAAACAAAATATGGCAACATCGGACGAGTCTCTCAATTTAAATATTTGGGTGAAATAATCATGGAAAATAGGTTGGAAAAATCGGCCAATAAGGGTAGATTGAGACTTACACAAAATATTTACAATAAAAAAATGTCTATCTAAAAACATAAAACTGAGACATTACAACACAGTTATTAAGCCAGAATGTCTATATGGGGCAGAAACGCTCATTTGAAAAGAAAGAGAGACATCGAGGACATTGAAAAGAAGGAAAGAAAAACCATAAGTAAAACAAATAAATAGCACAACATACCGACTTCGAGAAAACCAAGAAATCAAACAATACACAGATATACATAGCGATATGAGAAAAAGAAGACTTAAGTTTTACGGACACATCAAACGGATGAATCCGTGTAGAGTAACTAGGCAAACAGTCGAATTTTATGAAAATAGGAGTAGAGCTGAAGTAGAAATAATTAACTGCAATTAAAGAGGACCTACGATCAGCAGATATTATACAAAGTGAAATTCAGGATAGAGCCTGTTTCAGACACAAGGTTAACGTTAGACGTAACGTAACGGCCAGAGAGAAAAATGTAGGAAGACTGAAACAACTTGGTCTGACGAAAGGAAAAAGTTGCAGTTTCTGCGGCATATATTACTATTGGTCTTATTATTGTTTTGTATATTCCTAATGTATTCCTTGTGCTCAATCTCTTTTCTTTCAGTAATTTCTTGTCGCTATGGAATGCTATATATATATATATATCCTTTATGTATCTTCTCTTCTATATCAAGTCCCTCATTCCTATATTTAAATGTTTTTACTTCTTCAAATTTATATCTTCCGCACTTCAAATTTCTCAGTATTCTTTCATTTCTGCTGCAGTACATATACTTTGTTTTTTGCTCACTTATTTCCAGCCCTTTTTTCTTAGACTCGCGGCCAATTAATTTTATTACGCGATTTAGCTATCTCTGCTCTCTAGCAATTATTGCAACATCATCCGCATATGCCACTATCTGTACAAGATGTTTATTTAATGTTCCTATATTTTCTCTAACCCCTTTCTTGATTCTTCTGTCTAACCCCTTTTTTGATTTTTATGTTGATTGTCATTCCTTGTTCTGTCTATATTCTTGCTTCAGACTCATTCATTGTCATATCTATCAATCTTCTAATCTTTCTTGGAACTTCGATGTTTTTTAAGTCTTCCATGAGTTGTTCTCTGTTGATTTTATAGAACGCCTGCTTAAAATCCACAAAAACTATATGTGCTACCATATTATGTTCATATATCTTCTCCGTGATTTGTTTTAGTATATGTATGGAATCTACTGTCGATCTTCCTTTTCTGAAACCGCATTGATAATTTCCTATACGTTTTTCTGTGTATATCTCCAGTCGTTCTTTTATTATGTTTGTAAGTACCTTGTATGCCGCATTCAGCAATATAATTCCTCTATAGTTTTTGCATTGTGTCAAGTCACCCTTTTTTGGTATCGGTATTATAATGCCTGTTTTCCATTCTTCAGGTATGTGTTCTTCGCGCCATAAGTTGGTAGATTCTTTGATGTAGTTCTTCCCCTCCATGTTTAACTAGTTCTGCGCACATTTCATCACATGCCGCAGCTCTTTTATTTTTGAGTTTTTTAATCGCTTGAGCAACTTCCACGTACTCGGGTTCTCTTACCTTCTCATTTTCTGTCAGATCCTTCTCCATTTCTGTTCCTCCCTTCACCTCTTCATGGTTTTTTCATCGTACATTTATTTGAAATGTTTTTCCCATATCTCATTTTCAATTACTACTGTTACTTTCTTTATTTTGCACTTATTTACATGTTTGAAAATAGCACTCATTTTTCGTTTCTTGTTTTCTTCTTCAATTTCATTTATTATTTCTCTATATTATTATATATATATTAAATATATATACATATATATATATATATATATATATATATATATATATATATATATATATATATATATAATATTAAATAGCCCCCGTAGAATTGCTCGTAAAGTTAATCATTCACCTGCTGGCTGTGTTCGTTCGGTCGAGGAATAGAATTTCTTTGCGTTTGAAGGTTAGGTTATAAATCGATATAAATCGATTGGCTGTATGACATGTGGAGCCGTCTTCTTGGTACCACATCTACTCCAGATAAATGCCATTCAAATTCGGAATTAAATAATTATTGGCCATCGCTCTGTAACGATTCCCATTAACGAATTAATAAATTTGGATCTTTACCAACACTTCCAGCAACAGCGGCGATATTTTCGTCGGAACGTAAAGTTTTTGTTTTATTTTAATATCTAGCAGCGTAAAATGCGTTCAGACTTTACCGATAATTTGGCGAATACATCGTTCCATTGGGTGATTATGTGTATCATAAAAGACTCTATAAGTTTGGCGCATAGAACACCGACTTTGATAATAAATTTCGACAGTTTGCAAGCGATGTTCTAATGTTAAACATTTCTGGATGATTTGCCTGATGTGCCATGATGACGTTTGTCATGAGCTCTATCGAAATTCGGACACGCAAAAAAATCACAATTTATTTACTTCTTTTGATTTAATCGTTCACAATTTTTTGTCCAGTTTTTCGCCATAACGATTGTTATTCTCTAAGACTATCATGTGCTCGATACATTTAAAAATATATGTTTATGTATGACTAGAAGTTTTCTTGTGATTCCTATAGTGATTATCGATGTTTCAGTCACAAAATAGCTCCAATTTCATTGTAGAATTTTACAAAGTGTAAATAAAATAATAGGAAGGGTGGCGCAGCGTTAGAGGAGAGGACATTTCATACTTCTTCAGTGCAGGTTTGAGCTTCCTAGAGTAGCTCATCTCAAAATTGTAATCAATCATTTTCAGAAAACACTAAACAAGACCGGTTGACAAAAAAACTTGCTGCGGACCATCAAGCGACTCTAGGGAGGTCAAAACTCGTACTGCATACGCATCAGATGTAGGCCGACCTCCCCTAGAAGGAAGACTTACAGATCGAACGCTATGCTTTTAGTCTCATTACCTTATTTTCGCGAATCGTATATCTTCATTTTGGTGTATAGGTATAAATTTCTTGAGCGCACTATTCTTCTCATACACTGCAAATATTTTTTGTCTCATCTATTATTTGTTAGGTGTTTATTGTTGGTCCTATAAAAAGGATATCACTCATGGCAGTGGAAAAGGAAACGATTGTAAGAAAAAAGGAAAACACGGGACAACACAACAAAAACACAAAACAAAAATATTGCAAGAGGGAACTGTGGAGAGAACAGAAAAGTAGAAAAGCAGAAATATAGAATATCCCAAATGACTATCCAGGAATAAATGGGAAGGAACTGGAACTAGCAAAAGAAATAGAAAACACAAGTATAGAGATACTAGCAATAACGGAGACCAAAAAGAAGGTTTTCTAGATTAGAAAACACAGAACTTGAACAAGTTAAACAATTTAAATACTTAGGAATAGCTATAGCGGAAAATCGAAAGATAGAAGCAGAAGTACAAGAAATATTAAAAGCCAATACAAGATTATATTATTCGCTAATTAAGAAACTATTTAACAAGAGACAAAATGAAAACAGACTAAGATTAGAGTACAGAATGAGCTATGCATCCCAACTTTGACATATGGCTCCGAAATGTGAAGGCTAAATGAGCATCAGAGAGGAAGAATTCATTTCATACCCTCTCTTTACACTTACATCGTTTATTTCTTTTTGTTTAGTTTTTCTCACTATTGTATAATCTGTTAATAATGTCTGATATTGATTTTTCTCCTCTAGATGCTACTTTTTTGTCCAGTGTTTCTTCTTCATAAGGTTCTATTACATCGCTCCATACTTCTATATTTCTTCCTACTTTAGCATTAATGTCACTGGTTATAACAAGTGTACCTGCGCATTCTTCGATAGTGTCTTGTAGGGTATTCCAGAATTCTACTTTTTTAGTTTTTCTGGCACCCTCATTATGCGCCTAGCATATGACTAAATTTAGCATTTTATTTTCTTATATATCTAGGTTTATTCTTAGTATTCTTGAGCTGATATATTACATGCTGTTCCCCCTCTTGCCTTTTTAACTTCCTTCACTGTACTATATCTCAATACGTAACCATTCTCAAGCAAGGTCATTCCCTCACCCCTCTTTTTGGTCTCGTTATTGCTAGTATCTCTATACGTGTGTTTTCTATTTCTTTTGCTAGTTCCAGTTCCTTCCCATTTATTCCTCTCACATTCCGGGTAGTCATTTTGAATATTCTATATTTCTGCTTTTCTACTTTTCTGTTCTTTCCACACTTCCCTCTTCCAATATTTTTGTTTTGTGTTTTTGTTGTGTTGTCCCGTGTTTTCTTTTTTTCTTACAGTCGTTTCCTTTTTCATTGCCATGTGTGTTATCCTTTTGATCCAACCTACTTTATTATTTTCTAGTTTTTTGGTTGACTAATCTCTAAGTAAGTTAAGTAAGTAAGCAGGTAATAAAATAATAATATCCATTAGAGTGATACACGATACCACCATCTTAAATAATGGAGGACCAACAATAAACACCTAACAAAGAAGAGAAAGAGACAAAAAATATTTGCGGGTATGAGAAGAATAGTGCGCTCAACAAATACCAAAATGAAGATATACGAGGCGCGAAAATAAAGTAATAACACTAGAATCACAGCGTTCGATCAATAAGTCTTCCTTTTAGGGGAGGTCGGCCAATATCTGATGCGTATGCAGTACGAGTTTTCACCTCCCTAGAGTCGCTTGATGGTCCGCAGCAAGTCTTCTTGTCAACCGGACTTGTTTAGTGCTTTTTGAAAATGATTGACTACAATTTCGAGATGAGTTACTCTAGGAAGCTCAAATCTGCACTGAAGACGTATGAAATGTCCCCTCCTCTAAAGCTGCGCCAGCCTTCCTATTATTTTATTTACACTTTGTAAAATTTTACAATGAAATTAGAGCTATTTTGTGACTGAAACATCGATAATCACTACAGGAATCACAAGAAAACTTCTACTCATGCATAAACATATATTTTTAAATGTATCGAGCACATGATAGTCTTAGAGAATAACAATCGTTATGGCGAAAAACTGGACAAAAAGTTGTGAACGATTAAATCAAAAGAAGTAAATGAATTGTGATTTTGTGGTGTGTTTGAAATTTCGATAGAGCTCGCAGTGAAATTGTCATGACAAATGTCATAATGGCACATCAGGTGTCTGGCAAATCATTCTGAAATGTTTAACATTAGAACATCGCTTGCAAACTGTCGAAATGTATTATCAAAGTCAGTGTTCTGTGCGCCAAACTTATAGAGTCTTTTATTGTGCACATAATCGCCCAACCGAATGATGTATTCACTGAAATATCGGTAAAGTCTGAATGCATTTTACGCTGCTATATATTAAAATAAAAATAAAACAAAAACTTTACGTTCCGACGAAAATATCGCCGCCGTTGCTGGCAGTGTTGGTAAAGATCCACATTTATTATTTCGTTAATGGGGATCATTATAGAGCGATGACCAATGATAATTTAATTCCGAATTTGAATGACATTTATCTGGAGGAGATGTGGTACCAAGAAGACGACTCCATATGTCATACAACCAACACACCGATCGATTTAAATCGATTTATCCAGGGAACGATTCGGTGAGAAAATTATTTCGAGAAACGAACCTGTTCAGATTATTTTCTTTGGTCTTAAGTTATAACTTTGGTTTATGCCTCTAAACTAGGGACTATTGACTCATAAGAAGCCAACATAACTCGAACAATTGCGGTTCTAAGACCTCAATTGCTTAAAAGAGTGTTCGGAAATTAGATTGACTGATTGCGCTTGATCAGAAATAACCGCACCGGATATTTGTCCGAAATTTTCTTCACACATTAACGCACTTGATGATGATATTTTACATAAAATAGTTAGTTTAAAAATATCTAAATTGGATTTTATTTTATTATTTAAGTTTAGACGCACTAAAAAAATACTTTATGTAAGTGGTTTGGAGTTATGGTCCTTCCTATATGGTCCTGCCATAGAATTCAGTGGAGAAAGAATAAGAGGTGGACCCGGTTCTATATAATTGAAAATAATCGCAAAGGAAAGCAGATCATTTATGTTAGAATTAAAAATATGCGGTTCTCGTTTAGTACGTGTTTCTGGCTAAAGAGAATATCAAAAGCGAAAGCAAAATGGAAAATGGTACCAATTTTTTCTGGCACATCCTGTATAATAGTGAAACATTTAAATAAAAAAATCAGTGACTAGATTATTCTATAGTAAGACCATACAACAATTAAAAAACCATCAACTTTAAACCTCGATATTACCATAAAAAAAATGCTAATAGTGAATGAGTTTGATTCGTTGACATTTCTGGTTTTTCTTCAGCGGCACTCGCTAGAACAACAGAATAAAAAAGCCGGAATCCGAGCCCAACATATATATAAGTAACCTCAACACACCTAAGAAAAAGAAGTGTTGCTAACCTTCAAACGCAAAGAAATTCTATTCCTCGACCGAACGAACACAGCCAGCAGGTGAATGATTAACTTTACGAGCAATTCTACGGGGGCTATTTAATATTATATATATATATATATATATATATATATATATATATATATATATATATATATATGTATATATATATATATATATATATATATATATATATATATATATATATATATATATATATATATATATAATATTAAATAGCCCCCGTAGAATTGCTCGTAAAGTTAATCATTCACCTGCTGGCTGTGTTCGTTCGGTCGAGGAATAGAATTTCTTTGCGTTTGAAGGTTAGCAACACTTCTTTTTCTTAGGTGTGTTGAGGTTACTTATATATATGTTGGGCTCGGATTCCGGCTTTTTTATTCTGTTGTTCTAGCGAGTGCCGCTGAAGAAAAACCAGAAATGTCAACGAATCAAACTCATTCACTATTAGCATTTTTTTTATGGTAATATCGAGGTTTAAAGTTGATGGTTTTTTAATTGTTGTATGGTCTTACTATAGAATAATCTAGTCACTGATTTTTTTATTTAAATGTTTCACTATTATACAGGATGTGCCAGAAAAAATTGGTACCATTTTCCATTTTGCTTTCGCTTTTGATATTCTCTTTAGCCAGAAACACGTACTAAACGAGAACCGCATATTTTTAATTCTAACATAAATGATCTGCTTTCCTTTGCGATTATTTTCAATTATATAGTACCGGGTCCACCTCTTATTCTTTCTCCACTGAATTCTATGGCAGGACCATATAGGAAGGACCATAACTCCAAACCACTTACATAAAGTATTTTTTTAGTGCGTCTAAACTTAAATAATAAAATAAAATCCAATTTAGATATTTTTAAACTAACTATTTTATGTAAAATATCATCATCAAGTGCGTTAATGTGTGAAGAAAATTTCGGACAAATATCCGGTGCGGTTATTTCTGATCAAGCGCAATCAGTCAATCTAATTTCCGAACACTCTTTTAAGCAATTGAGGTCTTAGAACCGCAATTGTTCGAGTTATGTTGGCTTCTTATGAGTCAATAGTCCCTAGTTTAGAGGCATAAACCAAAGTTATAACTTAAGACCAAAGAAAATAATCTGAACAGGTTCGTTTCTCGAAATAATTTTCTCACCGAATCGTTCCCTGGATAAATCGATTTAAATCGATCGGTGTGTTGGTTGTATGACATATGGAGTCGTCTTCTTGGTACCACATCTCCTCCAGATAAATGTCATTCAAATTCGGAATTAAATTATCATTGGTCATCGCTCTATAATGATCCCCATTAACGAAATAATAAATGTGGATCTTTACCAACACTGCCAGCAACGGCGGCGATATTTTCGTCGGAACGTAAAGTTTTTGTTTTATTTTTATTTTAATATATAGCAGCGTAAAATGCATTCAGACTTTACCGATATTTCAGTGAATACATCATTCGGTTGGGCGATTATGTGCACAATAAAAGACTCTATAAGTTTGGCGCACAGAACACTGACTTTGATAATACATTTCGACAGTTTGCAAGCGATGTTCTAATGTTAAACATTTCAGAATGATTTGCCAGACACCTGATGTGCCATTATGACATTTGTCATGACAATTTCACTGCGAGCTCTATCGAAATTTCAAACACACCACAAAATCACAATTCATTTACTTCTTTTGATTTAATCGTTCACAACTTTTTGTCCAGTTTTTCGCCATAACGATTGTTATTCTCTAAGACTATCATGTGCTCGATACATTTAAAAATATATGTTTATGCATGAGTAGAAGTTTTCTTGTGATTCCTGTAGTGATTATCGATGTTTCAGTCACAAAATAGCTCTAATTTCATTGTAAAATTTTACAAAGTGTAAATAAAATAATAGGAAGGCTGGCGCAGCTTTAGAGGAGGGGACATTTCATACGTCTTCAGTGCAGATTTGAGCTTCCTAGAGTAACTCATCTCGAAATTGTAGTCAATCATTTTCAAAAAGCACTAAACAAGTCCGGTTGACAAGAAGACTTGCTGCGGACCATCAAGCGACTCTAGGGAGGTGAAAACTCGTACTGCATACGCATCAGATATTGGCCGACCTCCCCTAAAAGGAAGACTTATTGATCGAACGCTGTGATTCTAGTGTTATTACTTTATTTTCGCGCCTCGTATATCTTCATTTTGGTATTTGTTGAGCGCACTATTCTTCTCATACCCGCAAATATTTTTTGTCTCTTTCTCTTCTTTGTTAGGTGTTTATTGTTGGTCCTCCATTATTTAAGATGGTGGTATCGTGTATCACTCTAATGGATATTATTATTTTATTACCTGCTTACTTACTTAACTTACTTAGAGATTAGTCAACCAAAAAACTAGAAAATAATAAAGTAGGTTGGATCAAAAGGATAACACACATGGCAATGAAAAAGGAAACGACTGTAAGAAAAAAAGAAAACACGGGACAACACAACAAAAACACAAAACAAAAATATTGGAAGAGGGAAGTGTGGAAAGAACAGAAAAGTAGAAAAGCAGAAATATAGAATATTCAAAATGACTACCCGGAATGTGAGAGGAATAAATGGGAAGGAACTGGAACTAGCAAAAGAAATAGAAAACACACGTATAGAGATACTAGCAATAACGAGACCAAAAAGAGGGGTGAGGGAATGACCTTGCTTGAGAATGGTTACGTATTGAGATATAGTACAGTGAAGGAAGTTAAAAAGGCAAGAGGGGGAACAGCATGTAATATATCAGCTCAAGAATACTAAGAATAAACCTAGATATATAAGAAAATAAAATGCTAAATTTAGTCATATGCTAGGCGCATAATGAGGGTGCCAGAAAAACTAAAAAAGTAGAATTCTGGAATACCCTACAAGACACTATCGAAGAATGCGCAGGTACACTTGTTATAACCAGTGACATTAATGCTAAAGTAGGAAGAAATATAGAAGTATGGAGCGATGTAATAGAACCTTATGAAGAAGAAACACTGGACAAAAAAGTAGCATCTAGAGGAGAAAAATCAATATCAGACATTATTAACAGATTATACAATAGTGAGAAAAACTAAACAAAAAGAAATAAACGATGTAAGTGTAAAGAGAGGGTATGAAATGAATTCTTCCTCTCTGATGCTCATTTAGCCTTCACATTTCGGAGCCATATGTCAAAGTTGGGATGCATAGCTCATTCTGTACTCTAATCTTAGTCTGTTTTCATTTTGTCTCTTGTTAAATAGTTTCTTAATTAGCGAATAATATAATCTTGTATTGGCTTTTAATATTTCTTGTACTTCTGCTTCTATCTTTCGATTTTCCGCTATAGCTATTCCTAAGTATTTAAATTGTTTAACTTGTTCAAGTTCTGTGTTTTCTAATCTAGAAAACCTTCTTTTTGGTCTCCGTTATTGCTAGTATCTCTATACTTGTGTTTTCTATTTCTTTTGCTAGTTCCAGTTCCTTCCCATTTATTCCTGGATAGTCATTTGGGATATTCTATATTTCTGCTTTTCTACTTTTCTGTTCTCTCCACAGTTCCCTCTTGCAATATTTTTGTTTTGTGTTTTTGTTGTGTTGTCCCGTGTTTTCCTTTTTTCTTACAATCGTTTCCTTTTCCACTGCCATGAGTGATATCCTTTTTATAGGACCAACAATAAACACCTAACAAATAATAGATGAGACAAAAAATATTTGCAGTGTATGAGAAGAATAGTGCGCTCAAGAAATTTATACCTATACACCAAAATGAAGATATACGATTCGCGAAAATAAGGTAATGAGACTAAAAGCATAGCGTTCGATCTGTAAGTCTTCCTTCTAGGGGAGGTCGGCCTACATCTGATGCGTATGCAGTACGAGTTTTGACCTCCCTAGAGTCGCTTGATGGTCCGCAGCAAGTTTTTTTGTCAACCGGTCTTGTTTAGTGTTTTCTGAAAATGATTGATTACAATTTTGAGATGAGCTACTCTAGGAAGCTCAAACCTGCACTGAAGAAGTATGAAATGTCCTCTCCTCTAACGCTGCGCCACCCTTCCTATTATTTTATTTACACTTTGTAAAATTCTACAATGAAATTGGAGCTATTTTGTGACTGAAACATCGATAATCACTATAGGAATCACAAGAAAACTTCTAGTCATACATAAACATATATTTTTAAATGTATCGAGCACATGATAGTCTTAGAGAATAACAATCGTTATGGCGAAAAACTGGACAAAAAATTGTGAACGATTAAATCAAAAGAAGTAAATAAATTGTGATTTTTTTGCGTGTCCGAATTTCGATAGAGCTCATGACAAACGTCATCATGGCACATCAGGCAAATCATCCAGAAATGTTTAACATTAGAACATCGCTTGCAAACTGTCGAAATTTATTATCAAAGTCGGTGTTCTATGCGCCAAACTTATAGAGTCTTTTATGATACACATAATCACCCAATGGAACGATGTATTCGCCAAATTATCGGTAAAGTCTGAACGCATTTTACGCTGCTAGATATTAAAATAAAACAAAAACTTTACGTTCCGACGAAAATATCGCCGCTGTTGCTGGAAGTGTTGGTAAAGATCCAAATTTATTAATTCGTTAATGGGAATCGTTACAGAGCGATGGCCAATAATTATTTAATTCCGAATTTGAATGGCATTTATCTGGAGTAGATGTGGTACCAAGAAGACGGCTCCACATGTCATACAGCCAATCGATTTATATCGATTTATCGAGGGAACAATTCGGTTAGAAAATTATTTCGAGAAACGGACCTGTTATATTTCTGCAAAATATCACACGCACAACAAAGAATTCTCAACAACAACATTTCCTTTTCACCTACTCGATAGAAAATTGAATTCGATCCAGTAATCTCTGAAAAAAAAAGGCGAGACAAAAATCAAAGAAAATTTCGCATTGTGTCCGTAAAGCTTCTTGGCGTGAAGTACACGTGAAAATTTCGATAAAGAATGCAATTTTCCGCAATTCAGCCGGGCTTTTCGTTTTACGGATCCATGAATCGAGGGTATCCAAGGTAACTGTGGTCTTTTTCCATACAAACAACGTTAGTGGCCGATTCTTCAGCTACAATTTCCCCTTGACGTAACGCGGCTTATTTTTAGAAAATTAGGGGGTCAGAATAGACCGATAATTGGAATAAGGTTTTGATATTTCGTTTTTGATATTATATGCTGTGATTCAAGACCCAAAGGAGATGGAAATAACAAATCAGTATAAAAAAATCAGAAACCAGCAGAAAAAAGTTTCAGTTCAAGAATCAAAAATCTCCAATGAGAACCTCCATTGATTTAGGGTGTTTTTGGCATAGTCGCATATGTTGCAAAACTATAAGAAAACGTATTCGAGAAGAAAAGCGTCTGTTCAACATGCATCTGGTGCAAAAAAACACTAGAAAAAACAAGGGAATAAACAAAGCAACACACAAACTGAAATAAAAGGAGACAAATGTTTGCCTTAATGCGTGAGGATGGCACAATATTCAGGGAACGGACGGAAATGTTAGATGTTATCAGAAAATTTTATTCAAAATTGTATGATGATCAGAACCAGTCAAATAGAGCAATAGCCCACGAAAGAGCAAATACTATAGAAACGATAAAGAATGGAAAGACTCCAGCAAAGGAGAGTGTAACGGTTGAAATGTTAAAAGCTGGTGGTCGAACTTTAAATAAAATACTGGCAAAATTGTACTCAAAATGCCTCAAACAACATAAAATACCTAACCTATGGAAAAATGCTGAAGAGATTTTTTTTCATAAGAAAGAAGCACAGACTTAAAAAACGACCGCCCGATAAGCCTCCTATCAGTAATGTACAAAGTGTTCACCAAGATAATATCTAAAAGAATATTTGGCATTGAGTCAATTAAGTTATGGAGCACTAAAGAATCTAATTTATTTCCAAGCGTCGAACATATCGTTCAAATTTATGTTAAGCTGGGTCCTAAATTTGTCTTCCATGATTTTCCATAAATTTTCTAGCGGATTTATGTTGTCAATGCTTTTTCAACCAACGTTGCACATGTTTTGAAGTATGCTTCGTAAGAGTAGCATAACATTCTCTAAAATATCGGCATAAACAAATGTATCAGTAATGCTGATGATTCTATGGATTGGACCAATATGTCCATCTAAGAAACAACGCTATACTTTAACGTCCTCCACCATGCTTCACGGTTTTCACGACGTATTTATATTGAAGTCTTTTATTATCTGGGCGTCGAACGAGTTTGATTCCGTCACTACTATTAATGAAAACTTCACTAAATAAAATATTCCTCCCTTGCTTCTTGTTCAAATGCACATGTTCCATGGTGAACTCCAATGGGATTTTCTATTCTTTTTAGACAATAGTGTTTTTTTGGCTTGGAGTCGAAATAACCCTCCTTCACATAACCTTCGTTGAATCGTTCTTGTACAAACAGTCGCAAATTGTAAATCTGCTTTTATACATGCAGTGCTCTTATAGTAATGAATGAACTTATAATAATGATTTTTGTATCTATTCATGAAGTAGTTTTTCTCGGTCTTCCCGATTTTGTTAGGTTCAGTACGACCCCACGACGGAAAAAAAATTGAATAGTTGAATGAACATTGCTTCTCACCAGCTTGTATCACCAGATTTTTGAGATCCACCGATATATTAAAGCCACGAGCAATCTTGCAGTTTGTAATTGCAACTAATAAGAGATTTAACTTAATAAGAGATTTACTGAATAGTTTTTTTAAAAGGATTTTTTTTTGTCGCATTACTCAGAGATAAAATAATAAATTAAATAACTTATTTGTAATAAATAAAAAATTGTTGCAACTAATAAGAGATTTAACTTAATAAGAGATTTACTGAATAGTTTTTTAAAAGGATTTTTTTTGTCGCATTACTCAGAAATAAAATAATAAATTAAATAACTTATTTGTAATAAATAATAAATTAATAAAAGTATAAAAAAATTTCCCTTAAAAGATACGTTATATATATATATATATATATATATATATATATATATATATATATATATATATATATATATATATATATATATATATATATATATATATAGAGAGAGAGAGAGAGGGAGAGAGAGAGAGAGAGAGAGAGAGAGAGAGAGAGAGAGAGAAACAGAGAGCCTGCTTATTATGTTTCTATGGCTCACGAAACATGCATCAAGAAAGTATTCATATGACTTGGTGTAGTGCAAAAAATCTTGAATTAATACCAATTTTTCGCACATATTTTCTCACCAAAGATTTTAATAATACAAATTATTAAATATTTTATATATAATTAATTAATAAATTGTGTATACAATACCTTTTATTGGATGTGTTAAAAAATCCAAATCAGAATCGGGAAATTGACGGGTTCAATTTTTTTTCGAAACAATAACTACACCCGAGTTCGCGGTGTTAGTCCTTTGAGTGGTCGCTCGCTCGCGCGCTCGTCGGTCCGATGAAACCGAAAAACCGAAGCAGATGCCCGAGAAAGAGATCTCTTTGGTGCGTCCTTCTACCGACAAACGCGGAGAAGACTGGTTCGCGCGCTCCAACAACAAACAAAGCGAATCGGCGCTCGGGCAGCGTCGTCGCCGTTCGCAGGATCGTGACGGCAACCTCGAGTCCTGTATGCACCTTGACGCGATCCGTTATCCTGGCCGATCCTTGGTCCTGCCAATCACAACACGTCTCCAAGCTCGATCAACGATTTTGATGAAACCAGCAACGACAAAAAATTTGTCTCTTGCGATAATATCACCAACAAATATGCGCATCACTTTATACAGTGTGTAGCATTTAAGATAAAGACACCCCCATATTTTCGTTATTCGAAGGAATACAGTTTGAATTTTTGCACAGTCATACAGATTGATGGGTCATATTTTTTAACACGCTTTTATTAGCTTCCCTACTGCAGGATCAGTGGGGAAGCATGCTTCAGCATGCTTCCAACTCTCGCGGTCCTTCCGACTCTCGCGGTCCTTCCGACTCTCGCGGTCCTTCCGACTCTCGCGGTCCAAAGCTTTCCTTTGTCATTCGGATCCAATATACTTAATAATATCATGAGTCCATCGTGTTTTCGGTCTTCTCCGTGGACGTTTGCGATCAAGCGGTATCCAGTCCAGGACCGCCCTGATCCATCCTTCGTCCCATCGCCTCGCTACATGGCCTGCCCACTTCCATTTCAGTTGCTTTATTCTTCCAATGATGTCATTCACTTTCGTTTGTTCCCTGATCCATGTGCAGGTCTTTCTATCCCATCTAGTAATGCCAAGCATACATCTTTCCATTCCCCTCTGTGCTACTCGAAGTTTTTGAACTGACTGTGATGTGAGTGTCCAGGCCTCACTTCCGTATGTCATAGCGGGCAGGACACACTGATCAAAGACTTTTCTTTTCAGATAAAGTGGTAGTTTGCGCTTAAACACTATGCCTGCCAAATGCCTGATTTATTAGACATGACCTGACTCTTCTTCTGGTTTATTTTCAAACCAAATGGTTCCCCAGCCCTTTGTAATTCTTGTACGTGTCTTTGCAGCTCATCTGGGTCTTGTGAAAGAAGAACGATATCATCTGCGAATCTAAGATGATTTAAGTACGCACCATTAATCCTTATTCCATCTTGTCCCCATCTTGTTCCCAATCCAGCTTACGGAACACTTCTTCCAGGCAGGCTGAGAAAAGAAGAGGCGATATTGCGCCCCCCTGCGGTACGCCCAGCTCTACATTTATTCCCACCTCAAGATCGTCAAGGTGGACTGTCGATGTAGCTTCATCATATATCGATCCTAGCAGGTTTACATAGGCTTTCTCTACACCTTGATTAAGCAATGCATCCATTATGGCCCGATTTGAGATTGAATCAAATGCTTTTTTCATAATCGATAAATGCCAAGTACAGTGGGATAGTGTATTCGTGGTGTTTTTCTATGACCTGCTGTAGAACCTGGATATGATCCGATGTACTGAATCCACTTCTGAATCCTACTTGCTCCCTTGGTTGTGCGTCATTAAGTTTTCTTAGTATTTTTTTTGATATTATCTTGGTGAAAACTTTGTAGACCACTGATAGGAGGCTTTCTTCCCGTGCTCCGTTCTTATGTAAAAGAATCACTTCTGCATTTTTCCATAAACTGGGTACTTCTTGTTGTTTGAGGTATTTTGTGTATAATCTTGCGAGTGTTTTATGTAGGGTCCGACCACCAGCTTTTAATATCTCCACCGTTATACTATCCCTTCCTGGAGCCTTGCTATTTTCATCGAGTCTATAGCCTTTGTCACTTCCTCCACCAGGATATCCGGCATTTGTTCTTCAGTAGGCATTGCTGTTTTTGTCTAATTCTGGTCCTCATATAACTTTGAATAAAATCTTCGGACAACCTCTAACATTTCCATCCGTTTTCTGCATATTGTACCATCCCCACGCATTAAGGAAAACATTTGTGTCCTTTTCCTTCTCAGCTTCTGCTTAACTTTCTTAATTCCCCTGTTTTCTTCTTTCAGAGTTTTTTGCACTAGCTGCATGTTAAATCGGCGCGTTTCCTCTCGAATAGGTTTTCTTATAGTTTTGCAAAGCTCAACGTACTCGACCCTGCCAAAAGGACTGTCTGCATTCTTCATTGTCCGGCGTTTTTTCAAATTTAATGAAAAAACGCTATATATATACATATATATATATATATATATATATATATATATATATATATATATATATATATATATATATATTCTCGGCTGGCCTTGAAGAAGTATTCCGTAAACTGGATTGGGAACAGGATGGTTGGGAACATCAATGGTGCAAACTTAAACCATCTTAGATTTGCAGACGATATTATTCTCATTTCACAAGACCCAGAGGAGCTGCAAAGACGCATACAAGAACTGCAAAGGGCTGGCGAACCATTTGGCTTGAAAATAAACCTGAAAAAGAGTCAGGTTATGTTCAATAACTTCGCTCAGGACAGAAGAATTTCAGTTCTAGGAAGGGATTTAGAGATTTTGGACAGCTTTGTATATCTTGGGCAGAGGATTTCAATGGAGGGGAATACCGCCCTGGAGGTGGAACGGCGTGTTAAATGTGGCTGGCAGGCATTTGGTAGGCTCAACATAGTGTTTAAGAACAGACTCCCACTTTGCTTGAAAAGAAAAGTATTCGATCAGTGCGTTCTACCCGTTATGACATACGGAAGTAAAATCTGGACACTCACATCGCAATCAATTCAAAAACTTCGGGTGGCACAGAGGGGAATGGAAAGATGTATGTTTGGCATTACAAGACGAGACAGAAAGTCCTGCACATGGATCAGGGAACAAACAAAAGTCTGTGACATCATTGGAAGAGTAAAACAATTGAAATGGAGATGGGTAGGCCATATGGCGAGGCGATGGGACGACAGATGGACCAAGGCTATCCTGGAGTGGATAACGCTTGATCGCAAACGTCCGCGAAGAAGACCGAAAGCACGATGGATTGATGACATCGTTAAGTATATTGGACCCGAGTGGCAGAGGAAAACCCAGGACCGTGAAGGTTGGAAGCATGCTGAAGAGGCCTTCATCCTGCAGTGGATCGATACGGGCTGATGATGATGATGATATATATATATATATATATATATATATATATATATATATATATATATATATATATATATATATAGATATATATATATATATATATATATATATATATATATATATATATATATATATATATATATATAAAAACAAAAAAATCAACTGATCAAAAAATAATTATGATTAAAAAGGTTAAAGTATAAGAAATTAAACCTTTTGTAGCTTCTTGAACTAGTATATATATATATATATATATATATATATATATATATATATATATATATATATATATATATATATATATATATCATCATCATCATCAGCCCGTATCGATCCACTGCAGGATGAAGGCCTCTTCAGCATGCTTCCAACCTTCACGGTCCTGGGTTTTCCTCTGCCACTCGGGTCCATCTGTAACGGTAACTTTGGACGTCCTTTACACCCATTTCAGAACGTCAGATTAAATTGAAACTTTCACACTTATCAAGTACCGATGACAATACAATAATTTAATAAGTTCGTCCCATTATCCTGAACAGGATCGTCAGGATCAAGGATTTGTTTTCAGAGAGGGAGCGTGAGATACGGTTACAACGCCCAATTAAGGCAGTTCGAACAGAAAATTTTCGAAAACAAATCAAAAAATATAATGATCATAAATATTTTATTATGTAAATAAATTATGACAAGAAAAGTCAGCCGATAAGGTCTGAAATCAAAATAAATTTAAATTCGTAAATTTTACAGTGAAAATCAATAATAGTTTAAAAAACTAAAAAACACGTTTGTGCTATAAAAACATGTCGAATCGAACTAAAAAATAAATAATAAAATATAATTTAGAAAAACCCACTTTAATGGTAAACAAAACTAAAAAATATAAAATATTTTTTAGTATAAAATATATATAGTAAATCTATAATGTGATGAACAAGAAAATTAATGTGCCATTGTAAAAAAACGTGGGGTATAGGTACGGTACTGATGGAATATTTTTAACTGAACTCGATCACCCCACGCTTTTTTCACAATAACATTAATTTTCTTGTTCATCATTTTATTCTTATACTAAAAATAATTTTTTACTTTTTACTTCGATTTACCTTTAAAGGGTATTTGTTAGTATTTTTAAACTATAATTTATTTTTCATTTTTTAGTTCGATCTGTTATAAAAGAGTGTTTTTTTTTAACAATGATAATAATTAAAACACTTGGTATTTGTTTCACAATATATTCAAGATATTCTCTAACATGTTTCGGCCTCGCGACCATTCTCAAAGAGAGTTATGTATAAACTAAACTAAAGTTTCAAAGTTCTGTCTAATGGAAGTCGGTTTTTTCATCTCGTTAAATTTATTACACTATCAATAATTGGAGTATTTCCGAAGTCTAGCTGGGTGTTTGTTAGGTTTTTGCCGTCGTATATGGCTTTTTTAATTTCGAAAATTTCCAGGTAATTTAACAGGTAATTAACTCCTTTAATTGCAGCTATGTATTAATTTGGTATTATTAATGTTAAAAAAATGGTTCTGGTCTATACAATGTTCGGCAAAGCCCGTCTTTCTCTGATTGTGTAAAATTGAATATTTATGTTCTTTTAGCCTATCATTGAGCGATCGGCCCGTTTGGCCTATATAAATAGCGTCACAACAGAGATAATATTAATATTTTCGTTCTTTAACTGATTTGTGATTCTTGAACTTAATTTGTGAATATAGTTTATAGCATGCCAATTTTTAGAATCTTTTTCGGGTGTTGCGGCATAAAAATGTTTGGTGTTGTTTTTCTTAATCTTGTTTTTTATCATTTTATCTATGATGCTTGGCTGATATCCATTATTCCTTGCGATATTTTTGATAATATTAAGTTCTTTTTCATAGCTGTCTTTTTTAAGTGGAACAACAAATACCAAGTGTAAAAATATAATGTTGAACCTCTTGAATATATAGGATGCCTGCCTAGACTGGTGCAGATGTCTATATTTTTCTACGATGGCATGAATGCAAAAGTTTTGACACAAATGAGAGAAGGTGAGTGTTTTGAGATTAAGTCTGATGTTAAGGCTATGTGATCGATTCGACGCTTTTTTCTGTGTTTGTTGTCGCTGCTCTGCATCATGTCAGAGGCAGATTGTCACATTCAACTTGGCACGACTTAAAGTCAAATCAAAAACCAAAAAGGATAGCTTTCTAGAGCTGCAGTTTGCGGATGACTGTGCGCATGTCACTGTGTGTCAAAGCTCCTTATTCGCGGTTCCGTTATTCGCGTTTTCGGATTAAAAAATTGTGAATCGCTTGCGATAAACACACATGGCAAACAAGTCTTATTGCTGCTTGGTCGAAAGGTCCTTGACAAATAAGTCGTACACGCCGTCGGGTTACGCGCGGAGCTATTACTTTTGATACGATACTTCGCAGGATAGCTGCCGAATCTTTAGTTCTATCGCTCCAACTTGTCATTCGCCGCAATAATTTCCTGAATGGCAGTGAATAGCACGTGTCTCTTCTGCTTTGTTCACACTTTATAATGTCGAATAAAAGCAAAGGCAAATTAGTTCCTACATGGAAGAAAGTCCTGTTGCTTGTTGCTTCTTAAGGTAAAAATAGAAATGCTTGACCGTTTACGCCTTCGCAGGTCGTTTGCATCTATATCACTTTTTTATAATATCAATAATACAACTCTACGATCCATCAAAGAATCAGAAGACAAAATAAGGAATTCTGCAACTTCAACCTCAGTATCAGCAAAAATTGTTCATGATCCAGCAATTGAAATAATGTTAGTTGCATTAACATTACGGATTAAAGAGCGTATGATCTGCATACTAACATAGGAATGCGATAACTGGATCCGGAATGAACGACAAAATAGTAGAGTTCAAGCAGCGGAAATGAGATACCTTCATAAGGTACGGGAAATAGAAAGAATAGACAAGGTCAGGAATAATATAGTTAGAGACAACCTGGAAATACCACCATTTATATCAAAAATAGAAGAGAACAAACTGAGATGGTTCAGCCATCTAACTGGAATGGTCCAAGACAAGCAAACCAAGAGATATGGAAAGATATGTGTGACAGGGAGGAACAAAAGGAGAACGCCGCATAACACCTGGAATAAGGATACCACAGAAATAATTCAAAGAAGAGGCAAAACATAGCAGGAAGTAGTTAATCTAGCTAAGGATCGTAAACTATGGAAAAGCTTCATAAAACATGAAGTGTAATTTCACAAACTTTTGTTACGTCCTGGTAAAAAAACTTCTTTTTTTTAATTTAAGACACGTCAACACTCTAGGCGTTGTTTAGAGACTTACCAACACCGACAAACACATACAAATACGCACACAAACATCCATTCCATCATCAACATCCTGGATTGCCAGGCAGGCGACTAACCCACCAGACCATCGCGGTCGGCAAAACTCCTTCTTATTCTTTAAGAAGACCTAAGCTCTGAAATCTTTAGAAGGGAGTTTAATTTTGATGGTTTTCCTTAGATGTAGATGCCCAACTGTCTTTCCATCTCTTAGATGATCTCCCTATCGCTCTGCGTCTTGCTCGTTTTCCTTCTTTAGTGATATAATCTAGTCTATACTGATCCATCCTGTCCACATAGTCCCGCCAATATATCTGCTTGTTCTACTCCATTTCACTATATTTAACACTCTGCATGCTGCTCTCAGAGGATGCGTCGCCAAAATTCGGACAAATTAAACACTTTTTTCAAACATAATTTTTATTCTAAAACGGAAAAATTAAAAATTTATTTTACTAAATTGTTTGTAAGGTCAAAAAAACACATTTACTTAATATATCGCGCTTAAATGCTTAAATGACCGCCTCCATCCTTGGTCTGAAGCGCTTGCAGGCTCATTTTAATGCGTCACGGCCATATATCGGCGAATTCCGCTTCAATAGCGGCCCTCAATGATGCGACGTTTGCATGTCTGTAGTTGTTGGTGGCCCTTTCAGGCCACGCTCCATTCATAAAAGTCCACAGGATTTAAATCTGGACTGTTGGAAGGCGACAATTGTTTGGATCAAATCATGTCGACGTTGTTCGACAACCAATTTTGAATCAAATGACTTGCGTGGGCGGGCACAACCATCCGGCTTTCCAGACGACACAGTTTCTGCGACGACACACATCTGTGAGCCAGCGATCATTCCTTCGATTGATTTTCGCATCGACAGTAAAACATTTTTCGTCAGAAAAAAACCTGAAGCGTTCAGCAGCATTATTTCTTAAGGAACATAAAATCAAATTGCAGATTTCAACTCGTTTTGTCCAGGCAGCTTCGGAAACCATTTGTCTCACTTTAATTGTGTAAAACTTTTAGCGGAGGTCCTCCTCGATAATTCGACGCACAGCTTTTTCATTCACACCGACAACCGATGAGAATTTGCGAATAGTGGATATCGGATACCCGAAAAACCAAATGATTTCTATCGCAGAGCGCCCAGCGCGAACATTTTCGATAATCGCGGCTCTTCGGTTATACTCCGCATTTGGTTTCAATATTGCGACTGTTTCGAGGTTATGACGGTTTAGTGCATACGTCAAGCTATTTAGACGCCAAACGCGATCTCTGCAAGTGGTCTATAATGGTGGGAAATTCAAATTGAATTTTGGCGCCGCACTCTGCCCCTTTCCCAACTTAGAGATGAAAATTTTTAGAGTTTTCGAACTCGAATCGACCCATTACTAATTTATGACGTGTGACTATTAAATAACGAGACTGACGCTGCTACAGAAAATGTACGCATGCGCCATATAACCGTAGCTCTCGTTCGCAGTAGAGTTGTTTTTTGTTTCGCCGGAAAAATGTTAAGTGTAACATCAGAGCAACGAATTGTTGTGAAATTTCACTTGAAACTTGGAAAAACTGCTACTGAAACTTATAATATATTGAAAGAACTCTATGGCAATGAATTTTTATCGCGTGCAGGTGTTTTGGAGTGGTTTAAGCATGTTCAAGATGACCGAAAAGATGTTGAAGATCATTCACGCCCGGACCGTCTTATCACGTCAAGAACGGTGCACATATCATCAGTGGCATATAGACTTTCAGTACACATATGACTATTTCTCCAGATAACATCTCTTAAACAACCGAAATTTGCCGAAACTTTGCTGACTGGTACTTTTGGGCCATTTATGGGTCTTGTTTCTTGATATGTTAGTTTCTAAGCAATGAAAACTCAATTGTTAAAAAATTAATAAGTATATAATAAATATCTGTTACTTTGAATGTGATTGACCATTTGAATATATTAAAGAAATTGACGGTTTTGAAGTAATTCAATTTATTTAGTATTAAAATTGAAACCCAATTTAGTAGTGAAACCGAAGGAAGTGTTCTCGTTAAGTGGAACTCCCACTTGATGGAAATCAACCAGGCGAAATCATTTGATAATGGGAGCTTTAAAAAAAAGCGCAATGGCAGCAATAAAGAGCCAGTCGAGAACCGAAACCCTGACTGTGTCACGTTAAATCCTGATTTATTTTTCCAGGAAATTTTGTCTTGCTTCTATTTCGGTTAAGTTCCTCGATGGTTTGGTCTTTTTTCCTCGTCACTGCGATGGTGGCCTACTTAAAAATCCCGCGCTTTATAAACGAGCGCGGATTTATATTCGCGCCTTCTAAATCGCTCCAATAAAACGTTGATTTTTCCCCAGCGGGCAATCCGGCTAGTTAGTGGGACACCTTTATTTCAATTATGCCTGACATTATGACTAAAACCGATTTTATTTTTGTCGGTTTTTCTTTAGTTATTTGTTTGTTCAGTTCATTTTATCGACATAATTGAGTCAATTAAATTTGTGTTTAAAACAGGGTGTTTTCAGAGTTGGGGCATTTATTTTAACAGGTTGTCGAACTCGTAAAAGAAGACATTTTACCAAAAATCATTTATATAAAACTTGCAATATAAAGACGTTATTAACAGTTACAAAATTTGAAAACAGAGATCGATGGCCTTCAAGCATGAGTTGAAAATATATCACCCGAAATTATCTGGATGCACTGTGGGCTTCAAAGAGCAGCTCTTTTGTCAAAAAACATAGCAATGAACTTAACAACACTTGTACAAAACTATGTTAAGTTATAAGCTACATAAAAAAGTCCTTTAAAAGTTAGCTTGTTTGCAAAGCTGTATGGAGATATCGATCGAATCTTTCAATATATCCACTGCTAGACAAAAACCTCTTCTAGATATTTCTAACTGTCTCTATCTTGAGCAGTCCGAATCCATCTTTTTTCCGTTAATTGCTCTATGTCGTCTGTTGTCTGTGTCATTTTTTCTGCGGCCACCCTCTGCTTCGTGAGGATAGTCTTGTAGTCGTCGTTTTGGATATGAAAGATGTGGAAAATGATAATACAAGGTTTGCAATTGGTGATGTAGCATTTTTTATATTGTGTTTCGTTTTTTTTAAAGTATATTTAACTGAAAAGTTGGTACAATCTTTGTTCTTTGGCAATTTCCGCAAAATTCGTCGTTTGCAAAGAGAACTACTTCTTAAACCACCAAAATCAAATTGAGTTAAATTGTTAGCTCTTAGGGCTGATGCAACGCAGAAAGGCCAAATGCTTAATATTTGGATTGCAACTATCAAAAGATACTAGACCCTGTTGGACAATAAAGGGTATTCCATTAAGAGGTTTCGAATGTTGGTAACGAATAAAAGAAACGTTTCATAACATACTTGAAAGTTATTTATGGCAGTGCGAAGCTGGATAGTGTACAATTATACGTGGAATACAACATCTGTCAAAAGTCAAATTCTTTTGTTGAAATTCTCGATTACTGCTGAACACATTTGCGGAGTTATGTCACGAATTATTCGCCTAATTTCTTCTTTCAACTGTTGAACCGCCACGACTTCTCTGGCAGCTCACAATTATTTTGTTGAAATAAAGATTTTTTGTTGAATAAACAAAATTGTCGCATCTGGGGCAATGAAAATCCTAGAGAAATCCACGAAATCCCGATGCATGCTCAACGTGTCACAGTTTGGTGCGGTTTTTGGGCTGAGGGTATCATTGGCCCGTATTTTTATGAAGATGAAGATGAACGAGCTGTTACAGTAAACGGAGAACGATACCGAACGATGATTGATGTTTTTTTATGGGACATAGATTTAGAGAATATGTAATTCCAACAAGATCGTGCGACATGTCATACAGCACGTGAAACATTGACTTTATTGCGTACAGAGTTTGGAGGGAGACTGATCTCCCGGAATGGGGACGTAAATTGGCCACCAAGGTCATGCGACTTGACGCTAGACTTTTTTTTGTGGGACTATGTGAAGAGCAAAGCTTACGAAAATAATCCGCAAACCGTTCAACAGTTGAAAGAATAAATTAGGCCAATAATTCGTGACATAACACCGCAAATGTGTTCAGCAGTAATCGAGAATTTCAACAAAACAATTGTGAGCTGCCAGAGAAGTCGTGGCGGTCATTTGACAGATGTTGTATTCCACGTATAATTGTACACTATCCAGCTTCGCACTGCCATAAATAACTTTCAGGTATGTTATGAAACGTTTCTTTTATTCCTTACCAACATTCGAAACCTCTTAATGGAATATTCAGTTTTAGGGTGTTTCCTTAACTGGAGATGACAAACAAAAGTCTAAACCAACTGCAGACTTAAGAGCCCTTCGCGGACAAAATTCTTTTCACATTTGAAGAATAGTTAATATTTTACAGCGTATTTACAAACGTCGGACTTTGACGAAATCCTGCGATATTACGTTTTGCATTTGCAACTAAATTGTCTTTGTGAAACTGGCCATCTTTTTGGTAGTTATAATCCTAATATGAAGGTTTCGACTTTTCTGGTTCTCATCAGTTAGGCGAACAAACCTAAGAGCAGTGGCGGCTCGTGGGTTTTTAAAGTGGAAGGGCGTAGAAGAAAAGAATGCTGCTGAAGATTTTTTTTTGCATTCCCTTTCCTCCTTTTTACTTTTCGTGCTATTGAAACCCGATACAGGAGATGAACGTGTGGTGTTTTGTTCTGAAAAATTGTTTACTGTTAAAAATGCTGGAGCCCTCCCTCACGAGCCGCCACTGCTTAAGAGCTTTTAATTTAATTTAATATATTTAGCTGTAGCTTGTAATTTTTAACTTATGGTTTTGATACATTTTTGTTAAACATCCTCAGTTGTAACATAATATTTTTTACATATTTCAATAATGATAAACTGGTAATGAGAAATGCCTTTTTTTGATTTTGTATTTTGTTCAACTCTCAAGTAATTCATTCATTAAACTTTTTAACCTTTTTTGAACTAGCAATTTTCTTCAAGACTCCATATGCTAATAGGTATTTGGGGTAATATTGTCGATATTTTCGCAAAATTTGAGCGTTTATTTCCATAACAAAATAAATTACCTTAATAATTAAAGTATTGGTGATCGTTAGCAATTATTTTTCTGCATTTTTTTGTCAAAGAATGAATTCGGCGCCAAAGGAACTTTTGGTTTTTTGAGGTCAACTATTCATCAAGTCAAATTTTCACTTCTTCTGAAAAATGTAAGTGTTGTTCTGAAAGTCCGTGCTGCATCAATCGAAATAAGTGGTAGTCCGATGGGGCTAAGTCTTTTCATGTGTATTGCTCAGTGGTTGTGATCCTGAAGGCTGGTCTGGATCTACCCATAATTAGTTTTTTGTGCTTTCGATTGTCAAAATAGACGATTTTTCATCATCTGTCACCTTCTGATGTAAAAAACCTTTTCTTTTCTGCTTGGCAAGTGTTTTTTCGCCTTTCAGGACCTCTTTTTTCAATTCATATGGAACCCATTTTCTTTTCTTCTGGATCTTCCCCAATGCGTGTAGACGTTCGGAAATGGTTGATTGGGCAACATTCAAGGCTTCTTGCCAATTATTTCAACGTACGAGTTGAGTTTTCATCTAATATTGCTTGAAAATCTGCATCTTCAAACTTGTACTGGACTATACTGGACCTCCTTGTCTTTTATATCAAAATCACCACTTTTAAAGCTTTTAAACCAAGTTTTTTGGGTTAGAGCATGTTCATCAAAGGCTTCAACCAACAATCGATACAACAACCGTTTTCCTCAAACGTCTTTTTTTGGTACATAATTCGACATATTCAAAGCTGTGAAAAACTTTGTTTATTTACACAATGACAATTAATAACGAACTGACTTTTTATGACGTATGTTTACTCTCCCAAACACCACAGACATCATTAGTATATATGAACAGATGTATTAGTAACGCCTTCTCTTAGCAAAATCGACATTATTAACTGAAACGCCTATTATAAAACAGAGGGATTTTTAGTTGTGTTATTTTAGTTTCTGTCCTCTTTCTTGACCTCACCTTTCTCAATGATGAAGGAAAAAATCCAAAACCATCGAGAAACTTAACTAAAATAGGAGCAGCCAAAAAAGCCCCGGAAAAATAAATCAGGATTTAACGTGACAAACTCACAATTTCTGCTCTCGACTGGTTCTTTATTGCTGCCGTTGCGTTTTTTAAAAGGCCTCCATTTTCGAGTAATTTCGCCCATCAAGTAGCGGTTTCACTCAGAACACTCTTCATTTTCGTTAATAAGTTGAACTGCTTTAAAATTGATATTTTAAAAATCTCATTTTTATCAGGTTTAAAATAAATGCTGCATTTTCCACTGCTTTTGTGCTGTTGGTTTGAAATATGGATTTTACCATAAGAAAATTGCTTTTAACACAATTCATTTATCAATCAATTTTTAAACTTCTTCATGTGAAAAAAAAATGTGTAAAGCAAAAGTGTTACGTCAGTCGAAGAAGGTGGTAATCGGATGACGTCAAATCTGGAGAATAAACTGGGCATGGTGAACTTCTCATTCTAGTTTCTACTTGTATCAATAGTATTTTCCTTTTTTTCCAATATGTCATCATCAGATTGGTACTACAGCCCGAGATGGAGGATATTTCTCCATCCAGCTTTGTTATCTTCTTATTTCTAGTTTACTTTGATAGACTTCTACGTTATCTAAATATCTCATTTTGGGCTTTCCTCCCTTATGGCTTCGAACTGGCCTTTTTAGTAGGCTGTTCCTAGTGGGATCATTAGCCTCTAACTTCATCACATCCTGAACATCGCAGTTTTCGCGTATCGCAGGTTTTTGGTATATTTTCCATATTTACTGTACAATTCTCCATATTTCTCCATAGCTCATTGTCCGTGACGATCCCATATATTTTTTAACCCAGTTTTTTTTTAACCTTTTACCCATGAATTACTTCACATATATTTTTTAAGCTTTCCCATTTGGAACCGCAAAAAAGGCGGCCAATCGAGCAAATCCATGCGTTATCCTTCAAAATTTAGCATCTCAACTGAATATTGACAAGGATAAAATCAGAAGATGTTTCATTCATCACAAAATGAAGCCCTATAAACCAAAGTTCTTACATACATTCAAAGAAGGTAATGATAATAAAAGATTAGACTATTGATATTGGGCCTAAGATAATTTTTTAAATGACAGATATTTCCTGAAGAAAATTATGTTTACTGATGAGGCTACATTCTCCAGTAATGGGGTTGTACCGTCTCAAAACTGTAGATACTGAGCCAGAGGTAACTCTCACTGGGTTATAAATTATAAAAGCCAATATTCCCAGAACGTTAATGTTTGGAGTGGGGTTTAAGGAAACTGAATAAATGGTCCTTTTTCATCCATCCACAATTCAAAGATTGTTCGTCAATAGTTGAACCACTAGTTGAGATCACATGTTTTGATTTGATTTAATAAATTACCAAAAATTGTTGTCACATAAAAATAAAATAATTATTCTTATGTAAGTGTTATTTACTTTACTGAAATATTTCAATACATTATTAAACAGTTATCAATTACACTATTAAATAGTTAATGTATCAAGTTTTTACTTTCCACAGCACACAATTACACTGGGGAACAATTTGAAAAATAATTTCTGTTGAGTTCGATATTTAAGCTTAATAAGTTAAATAAGCCTAATTAATTAAGCTTAAGATTTTATACGTAAATTGATATGCTAATTCCAAAACTTTATTTCGTTTTTTTTATCACGTCAAGTTTTTTCTCTACAGTTGTTGCGCATCCGACTAAGCTTGGCGAATCACAGAAGTCACTACTGCTCTCCTACCAGCGAACCTTCTTCGACCTAGGAGTGGGCGCGTGAGTGACGTTGCGTCATCCAAAACTAGTTCGGTCAGTTACGCATGAGATGCTAAAGTACGCGGGTCTGTGTCACTCTGATATAGTGAAGTTAAAATATACATACACAACTACAGATTTTCGTTATGTCTGCCTCTGGTAGTTCTCGTCGTAAGTGCTTAAACAGCCCTGATTCATTTTGTTATATATGTGGCAGTTTTACCATCCCCATTCAACGGACTAATATTAGTACATTTGTCAGGCAAGCCTATTTTGCTTATTTTAAAGCGAAAATAGGTGACGAAGATAAATTATGGGCCCCTCATAAAGTGTGCAAGCAGTGTGTAGAGAGTTTACGAATGTGGACGAAGACAACACGTAATAAACTTTCGTTTGGTATACCAATGGTTTGGCGAGAGCCCAAAGATCACTTAAGCGATTGCTACTTTTGCATAGTGAAAACATCAGGATTCAACAAGAAAAACAAACATAAAATTGAGTACCCGAGTTTACCGTCAGCTATACGCCCTGTGCCTCATTCAGCTGAAATTCCAGTGCCAGTTTTTCAAGAATTACCTTCTTTAGAAATACAAAAATATGAATGAAAGTGAAGATCGAAGTGACTCCACCGACAAAGAATTCAAAGTTTTTAATGATTCTGTTTGTCAAGGATTCAATCAACATGAATTAAACGACTTAGCACGAGATTTGGGACTATCCAAAAAAGCCACGGAATTATTAGCATCAAGACTGCACGAAAAAAAATTGCTTGACAAAGGAGCTAAAGTCACTTACTATCGATCCAGAGAAAGTGAATTTAGGCAGTACTTCAGAAATAATGACGGATTTGTATATTGCCAGAACGTAGAAGGTTTAATGAACGAATTGGCCATTTCTAACTATAACGCAACTGAATGGCGATTGTTTATAGATAGCTCAAAGCGTAGCTTGAAGTGTGTTCTCCTACATAATGGAAATTTATACGGTTCAGTCCCAATAGATCATTCAGTTTCTTTGCGTGAAAAATATAGCGACATAAAGCAAGTCATTGACTTGTTGTAATATAACATGCACCAATGGATCATCTGTGTTGACCTTAAAATGGTCTGTTTCGTTCTTGGCCAGCAACGCGGGTATACCAAGTATCCCTGTTTTTTGTGCATGTGGAACAGCAGAGCTCGTGAGAAGCATTGGGTGCAAATGAACTGGCCAACAAGATCTGACTAAAGACCTGGTGATCCAAACATTTTAAATCAGCCACTTGTCGACAGATATAACATTTGCATATAAAACTAGGTCTCATGAAGCAATTTGTTAAGGCTTTGTCAATTGAAGGAGACTGCTTTAAGTATATAATTTCGGCATTCCCTAGCCTGTCATATGAAAAGATAAAAGCTGGTGTGTTTGATGGTCCACAGATTCGGCAACTCGTTAAAGATGAAAATTTCACTGAAACCATGACCGAACATGAAAGGAATGCATGGTTGGCTTTTAAAAATATTATCGAATATCGAATTACATCGAAATTGTTCAACAACTCTTGGAGAGCTTTAAAAAGCTTGGCTGCAACATGAGCATCAAACTGCATTTCTTACATAGTCAGCTTGCTAACTTTCCAGAAGATCTTGGTGCTGTTAGTGATGAACAGGGCGAACGATTTCACCAAGATCTAAGGCTATGAAAGCGCGGTATCAAGGTAGATGGGATGTCAGTATGATGGCTGACTACTGTTGGAGCATCAAACGAGAATGTCCACAAACTGAACACTCCAGGAAAAGCCTTAAGAAGAAATTTTTATCATAATATCATTTATTTATTTTTTATATAAACACAATTTAACTTTTAAGAATATGTTAACCTCAGTATGAATAAACTATTGTAATTTATTTGGCCAGATCTCACCTTATTTCCTTTCGTATGTACACTTTTAAGGTAAAATGAGGGGATGTAGCTAAAGAACTTGACGTGATAGAGAAAAACTGTAAATATTTTTGAATTCAGAGATGAAAAATTAGTCAAAAACAAGTCACAGATCCAAGTCAACAAAATTGCTGTTCCCCAGTGTTATCAAATTGAAAAATAAACTTTTAATAATTTTGTGTATAAACCAAAATAATGAAAAAAATTAAAATGCGAATTTGTACCATGACGCCAGGTATGTGGGGTTAAAATAATATTCTGAACTTTTTCTAATAACTATTTTTCGATATCTCTAAAGCGAAGCAAAACATCGATAACTGACCCTGTTTGTGAATTTGTAATAAGTTGAGTTTAAAGTTCAGATTTCAGCTGAGTATCTTAAAAATAAATAATAGTTTAAAAAACTAAAAAAACAGTTGTTTTGATTGATTGCGCGGTTGGCTCTTGGTGAAACATAGTAACAATGATAATAATTAAAACACTTGGTATTTGTTTCACAATATATTCAAGACATTCTCTAACATGTTTCGGCCTCGCGACCATTCTCAAAGAGAGTTATGTATAAACTAAACTAAAGTTTCAAAGTGCTGTCTAATGGAAGTCGGTTTTTTCATCTCGTTAAATTTATTACACTATCAATAATTGGAGTATTTCCGAAGTCTAGCTGGGTGTTTGTTAGGTTTTTGCCGTCGTATATGGCTTTTTTAATTTCGAAAATTTCCAGGTAATTTAACAGCCTGCTTTTATTGCAGCTATGTATTAATTTGGTATTATTAATGTTAAAAAATGGTTCTGGTCTATACAATATTCGGCAAAGCCCGTCTTTCTCTGATTGTGTAAAATTGAATATTTATGTTCTTTTAGCCTATCATTGAGCGATCGGCCTGTTTGGCCTATATAAATAGCGTCACACATATTACATTTAATTTCGTATACTCCAGATTTGTCACAAAATTTTGCTCTTTCTTTGTTATGGTTTAACATCGATGTAAGATTATTCTTATTAACAGAGATAATATTAATATTTTCGTTCTTTAACTGATTTGTGATTCTTGAACTTAATTTGTGAATATAGTTTATAGCATGCCAATTTTTAGAATATTTTTTGGGTGTTGCGGCATAAAAATGTTTGGTGTTGTTTTTCTTAATCTTGTTTTTTTATCATTTTATCTATGATGCTTGGCTGATATCCATTATTCCTTGCGATATTTTTGATAATATTAAGTTCTTTTTCATAGCTGTCTTTTTTAAGTAGAATCGTTAGAAGTCTGTGGGTCATACTATGAAAAGTGGACATTTTTACATTCCATGACTGATTTGAACTTGCGTGAATAATTGTATCGGTATACGTGGGTTTTCTAAATATTTCGAATTCTAATTTATTCGGTGTTCTTATTATTTTTAAATCTAAGAAATTTAATGAATTATCCGTCTCTGTTTCTATTGTGAACTGGATTTTTGAGTTTACACTGTTTAAATATTCAAGAAATTGACCCAATAGTCTTTCTGTACCGGTCCATATGCAAATAATATCATCGACATACCTGGCCCAAAAATGTATGTGTCTTGTATAATTAGTGTCGCTAAATAAATTGTTTTCAAAATTAGCCATATAAATTTCTGCTAGGAGGGGGCTCAGGGGGCTTCCCATTGGTAATCCATTCGTTTGTTGGTAAAATTTTTAATTGAACAGAAAATAATTTTGTTCGGTACATACATTGATAGCTTCTATGAGAGTATTTTTGTGTACGATTTCAAGATTGCATTCATGAATTCTTTCAGTGAGGATATTTTTAAGATCTTGTACCGGAATGGAGGAAAAAAGGCTTTTTATATCGAACGAAACTAACTTTGCATTGGGAGGTATCTGTATGTTTTTTAATTTTGTTGTTAGTTCTATTGTATTTTTGATTGCTTTGGGCGAGTTGAAATCGATAAATAATGGTAGATCACTGTTGAGTTGTTTGCAAAGTTTATATGCAGGAGCATTTACATAAGAAACGACTGGTCTCATTGGAATGCCATCTTTATGCAGTTTAGGCATTCCGTATAAGACTGGAGATTTTGGGTTCATGGTATCTAGTTTGGATTGCGATTAACAAATGTTCAGTTTGATAATGAAGAAATTAAGTTATTAGAAAAAGGCCTCAAATACTGCCCAAACATCGTCAAATCCACAGATATTGAAATACTCGCAGCCAATTTAGAGAATCTTTTAAGTAGTTTAAATAAAAGCCAATTAGCAAAATATAACATTGCAAATATAATAGCAAACAATAAAATAAAAAATAAATATTCCAACGAACTCAGAATAATTAATAAATTACGTAACAAAATTTACCAAAACAATTTAATTCTTTGCAAAGCTGACAAAGGTAATACTGTTACTATTCTAACAAAAGATGAATACCTACTAAAAATGAACACACTCATCAACACAGAAAACTGTAGAGAACTCAAGACCGATCCAACAAAAAAATATCATACCGCTGTAAAGAAAATTACAAAAACGTACAATGAAACCTTCTTAAATATATCGCAATCCAAACTAGATACCATGAACCCAAAATCTCCAGTCTTATACGGAATGCCTAAACTGCATAAAGATGCCATTCCAATGAGACCAGTCGTTTCTTATGTAAAGCTCCTGCATATAAACTTTGCAAACAACTCAACAGTGATCTAGCATTATTCATCGATTTTAACTCGCCCAAAGCAATCAAAAATACAATAGAACTAACAACAAAATTAAAAAACATACAGATACCTCCCAATGCAAAGTTAGTTTCGTTCGATATAAAAAGCCTTTTTTCCTCCATTCCAGTACAAGATCTTAAAAATATCCTCACTGAAAGAATTCATGAATGCAATCTTGAAATCGTACACAAAAATGCTCTCATAGAAGCTATCAATATATGTACCGAACAAAATTATTTTCTGTTCAATTCAAAATTTTACCAACAAACGAATGGATTACCAATGGGAAGCCCCCTGAGCCCCCTCCTGGCAGAAATGTATATGGCTAATTTTGAAAACAATTTATTTAGCGACACTAATTATACAAGACACATACATTTTTGAGCCAGGTATGTCGATGATATTATTTGCATATGGACCGGTACAGAAAGACTATTGGGTCAATTTCTTAAATATTTAAACAGTGTAAACTCAAAAATCCAGTTCACAATAGAAACAGAGACGGATAATTCATTAAATTTCTTAGATTTAAAAATAATAAGAACACCGAATAAATTAGAATTCGAAATATTTAGAAAACCCACGTATACCGATACAATTATTCACGCAATTTCAAATCAGTCATGGAATACAAAAATGTCCACTTTTCATAGTATGACCCACAGACTTCTAACGATTCCACTTAAAAAAGACAGCTATGAAAAAGAACTTAATATTATCAAAAATATCGCAAGGAATAATGGATATCAGCCAAGCATCATAGATAAAATGATAAAAAACAAGATTAAGAAAAACAACACCAAACATTTTTATGCCGCAACACCCGAAAAAGATTCTAAAAATTGGCATGCTATAAACTATATTCACAAATTAAGTTCAAGAATCACAAATCAGTTAAAGAACGAAAATATTAATATTATCTCTGTTAATAAGAATAATCTTGCATCGATGTTAAACAATAACAAAGAAAGAGCAACATTTTGTGACAAATCTGGAGTATACGAAATTAAATGTAATATGTGTGACGCTATTTATATAGGCCAAACGGGCCGATCGCTCAATGATAGGCTAAAAGAACATAAATATTCAATTTTACACAATCAGAGAAAGACGGGCTTTGCCGAACATTGTATAGACCAGAACCATTTTTTTAACATTAATAATACCAAATTAATACATAGCTGCAATAAAAGCAGGCTGTTAAATTACCTGGAAATTTTCGAAATTAAAAAAGCCATATACGACGGCAAAAACCTAACAAACACCCAGCTAGACTTCGGAAATACTCCAATTATTGATAGTGTAATAAATTTTACGAGATGAAAAAACCGACTTCCATTAGACAGCACTTTGAAACTTTAGTTTAGTTTATACATAACTCTCTTTGATGTCTTGATGGTCGCGAGGCCGAAACATGTTAGAGAATATCTTGAATAGATTGTGAAACAAATACCAAGTGTTTTAATTATTATCATTGTTACTATGTTTCACCAAGAGCCAACCGCGCAATCAATCAAAACTATTATATTTTTGTCAACGGTGCCAAACGCCTTTGACAGATCCAGAAAGGCCTCGATTAGGTTTGTAGTTTGTGCTCGCCATTTTTCTTGTATCTTATGTAGAGAGAATCTCTGCACTACTTCTTATAAGCACTGCATTTCACCGCCTTTTTCAGTTAAAAGGCCAAGAGAAAGTAATGCCTCAAATGTCAAACGGCATCATGACTCCATCTCATTTTTCAGATTATATTCACAATAGGCTTGTAAATTATACCTCGGTTTTAAGCTGCAAAATGGCGATTTAAACGAATCATACGGTGGGAAAAAATTCTAATTCGAATAAATTCTGCAGTCGGTGAGACCAACGGAGAGACCGAAAATTAAACTGAGGACAGATAAATCTAAAATATTGAAATGAACTGCGCATTTTAACAATTAACCAGATGATAAAATTTAACAATGAGAAAAATAATTTGCAATTTTATGCACATCGATGACGACGTACAATTTTTTCGCAGTTTAAAGTCACCTTGCAAACTAGGTACCATCTAATAAACATTCTTAATTTATGCACAGCCGTCAATGATTGCCTTTTATCATAAATTGTAGACTGCAAATTTTAAAAACTGTTTTTAAACCCAAAATGCCATAAATTGATCCGTGAACAAAATATGAAATAAAAACGAGTTTTGCAAAACAGATTTCTGTTGTGTTGTTTTCGTTAATAATTAATTTTAAAACTGGGAATGTTCGCTAAGCTTTTGAATATATTATGAGCAAAGCTCTCAGTTACGCTGGCTGAAAATCTCGCAGGATTTTTGTGGAAATGAGATATCTGAAACATATTATAAACGATTAACTTTAACTATTGTAACTCTGATATACTACAGTGATAAAAAAATACTACCACTTTTGTTTTAAAAATTCGTGCGCTTTACGTCTCGATACAACCATTGTCTTTTTTTAGTTGCATGACAGTCATTGACATTTGATAGAAGCTTCATATCATTTCGCTGTGTACCGTCTTTAGTAAATGTTAGAAAGTTTGGTTAATTCTTCCATTGAAACCTTCGGTGCGAAACACTAAACTCGAAGAGATTTACCACTCAATACCAAATCAATTTTTAAAACTTCTCGACGCGCGTTTAGCTAACCATGTTAGCATCATCAGGAGATTATTTAATCTGATTCTAAAACTAGACTATGTTCTATTTATTATTAGCGTTACATTAATAATTGAAAAAGTTGACTGAACGAACCCGGTTTTTGTATGTTTCCCTATTCTTGACGAGAGAGCACATGTCGGTGCCCTGAAGAGTCTAAACATCAAGAGACGAAACATGTGTCCTCTAATGGAAGGGATGGGTGCAGCCGTCCCCAGTCAAACAATAAACAAAATGCTCATATATATATATATATATATATATATATATATATATATATATATATATATATATATATATATATATATATATATATATATATATATATATATACAAGAAGTTTGGTGAACCGAACGGATTTCGGAAGATTGGAAAGATGCTCTTATCCATCCACTACACAAGAAAGGAGATAGAGGGATATCTCTTCTCCCAGTTTGTTACAAGATTATATCTCAATGTCTACTAGACAGAGTACAGGGACAGTTAGAACCAAAAAATTGGTGAATATCAAGCAGGTTTTCGACCGGGCAGATCCTGCCCTGAACAGATCTTGAATCTAAAATTGATCCTAAGGCATCAAAAACCATACAATAAAAATCTCGTCTGTACATTTGTGGATTTCGAAAAAGAATATGATTCTATTGACCGCGAATCTTTATTCCGAATCCGAAAAGAACAAGGACTAGATCTGAAAACGCTGGGAATTATTAAAGCAACATTAACTAACACAAGGTCAAAAGTTAAATTCATGGGTGACATCTCAGGTCCCTTCGAAATTAAAACCGGAGTGAGACAAGGGGATTGACTCTCGCCACTCGTATTTAACTGTGTTCTAGAAAAAGTAATAGAGGAGTGGCGTGAAAAAAAGTCGGCCCTGAATATTGACTAGCCCATTAAACTGGGAAGAACCAACATCAAAATTGATTGTCTGGCGTTTGCTGATGATCTAGCAATTTTGGTTCAAGATGTATTAAAGGCACAGAAACAGATTGAAATCCTAAAAGAAACAGCAGAAAAGGTAGGACTACAAATTTTCCTTGAAAAGCCACAATACATGACCTTCAACAGACTAGGAACATCATTTCTACAAACAAAATATGGTAACATCAGACGAGTCCCTCAATTCAAATATTTGGGTGAAATAATCATGGAACATGGGTTGGAAAAAGTAGTCAATAAGGGTAGATGTCAAAAAATGGAAACGGCATTGAGACTTACACAAAATATTTACAACAAAAAATGCCTATCTAAAAACACAAAACTGAGACATTACAACACAGTTATTAAGCCAGAATGTCTATATGGGGCAGAAACGCTCATTTTGAATACAAAGAGAGACATCGAGGACATTGAAAAGAAGGAAAGAAAAATCTTAGGCCCCAAACAAATAAATACAACAACATACCGACTTCCAACAAAACCAAGAAATCAAACAATACACAGATATACATAGCGATATGAGAAAAAAAAGACTTAAGTTTTACGGACACATAAAACGGATGAATCCAAATAGGCTAACTAGACAAATAGTCGAATTTTATATAGGAGTAGAGCTAAAGTAGAAATAACTAAATGGATTGCTGCAATTAAGGAGAACCTAAGATCAGCAAATATTACACAAAGTGAAACTCAGGATAGAGGCTGTTTCAGACACAAGGTTGACGTTTGGAAGATTGGCCAGAGAGAAAAATGTAGGAAAACTGGAACAACTTCGTCTGACGAAAGGAAAAAAGCTCATAGCGAAAGAATGAAATTAGTATGGGCGCAAAGGAAGGCTAACAACAACAAACGCCTCTAATTGTACTTCGCGTGATCCACCAGGGCCCATACGTAAATAATAATAATAATAATAATATATATGAGCATTTTTGTTGGTAATAATATATATATATATATATATATATATATATATATATATATATATATATATATATATATATATATATATATATATATATATATATATATATATAATAGGGCGAGCTTCTTCCAGGTGCTCGCATTCTTTTAATAAATTCAATTCAAAGCAGTCCGATGGGCTGATGTTCCATTAGTATCGATTGTTTCCAAATTTTCTCCATCGAAAACCAATCTTGTGAATATCTTTTACGTAAAAATTCCAAACAGCCTTGGTCCAATATCATCTACAATTTTTTTATGAACTATCTTTAATGTAGGGACCGTATTTTCGGTTATGTGATGATTAACAATCGTTCTTCGCAAAATTGCCAAATCTCTGTAGTCAAGATTTTTTTTCTCCTAACTCAAGTTTTTTTTCTTTCTTCAACTTCTTTCGCTTCACTTTTAATTCGTCGAATATTTCTAATGCAAAAGCGCAACACCTTCTTGAACCCCTAAATAAAATTCTAATATCAAAATCTATACCCATGACTCGTAATTTTATATTGATATATTACAGGAACATAATAGATAATTCATTACTTAAATTAGACGTTGTATAAAAGGAATGGTAACCTCTCCAGTTACTGCTTCTACTTGCCTAACTTTCAATAAGTTGCTGAATTATTTCACGACCTTGTCCACTTAATACTTTTTTTTTACTTTAGTTGTATACGGCACTTTAAAATTAACAAATTTAAATAACAAACAAAATATCACTAGTTTCAAATGTTGTCATTAAATCCCCGACTTTTCATTTAGCCAGGACTTCTCTTAATTTATTATATGGTTTGTATTCTACCTTAATATCCACTTTTTTGTTAATTGTGTTAATGTTGATGTTAATGTAGACCACTCTTATGTTAATGTTAATCAAACGTTAATACCGTAAATTTATTTTTGTTCTGATCCTTTTGAAAAGTCGAAGATTATTTCAATAATTTTCTAAACTTTATGTTTTCTAATTAATTTATCTACAATATTCTTATCATAACCGTTCACTTCGGATACCTCGCTAATTAATTTTAATTCTTTGTTATAATTATCTTTGTTTAAAGGAAAATTGATTAATCTATTTATCAAAAAATTAAACTAGCCATATTATTTTGCAAACAAGGATTCGAATCATTAGATCGTATCTCGAAGTGGTGGTGTTTCTTTTTTAAATATCAAAATCTAACTTATTTTTTTCATCCACATATCCCCATATCTTAACCACAGCTTCGGAAAGTAACTGAATTCATCATTCGCCTTGATTTCAAATTTACCCATGAATGAGTTCGTTAAGAACTATAACAGAGGATTGCCGATTGCCGTTCCTTCTTGTTCGTAAAACCTGTTATTAAGCTGAAAACAATTTTGCTTCAAACACAATTTTGTTAAGGATAAGTACTCAGAAACGATCTTGTTATTAAAACCGTTTAACTCGAGTAACTTCCTCAGGTATTTCAAAGTATGTGGAATCGAGACACTCGGAAACAATGATACGTCAAAGGAATCCAAAAACCTTCCTGTAGATGTGTGTTTTTAGTTTTTTCTATAAAGTTTTGTAGGGGATTTTTAATGTGGATAAATTCATCGAACAAAGTGCATCGACTTGATGTATAGTGAAAACTTCACTTGTTCTTCTTTATTCTTATCACATCATTTTTTTATTCTTATCATCTATGTTGTCCTTGTTTACAGATGCTCTAAATAGCTTGATCCATATACAGTTGAATCATTCTTTCAAATTATACAACCATGACATTCTTGCTCTTTCCACGGTTCTTCACACCTCTATCTTTCCTTGCACAATCACTGTCAAAACTTCAATAACATTACCTAAAAGAATCTGGATTCTATAAGATTTTCGACTTTCGTTGGAGAGGCGGATCTAGAGCACTGAGGGGACAGAACTGGACATGAGGTGAGGATGTGTGAAAAGGAGGAACCGCAATGCGAGCAGGAGGCAGGAGGGCTCCGGTCCAAGAGATGTTGACGAGAAAAGCGGCAATGACATAGCATTAGTCAGTTTTGCTTGGGACTGTCTTGAGAGAAAAAATGAAATGCGAGAAGTATTTTTTTTTCTGCCATAGTTTGTTGTTTTCGTCAATAAGTTTCCATTCAAGTTGGATGGGACTTTGAATTTTGTTAGATATAGCCAGATAATAATCTATGTGAATGGAAACTAGGGAAAAGGGATATCGAGAAGATATGGCGCCTTTTGCCAATAGATCTGCCCTATCATTTTGTCCTCAATGGCCACGTGACTAGGGATCCAGATAAAAAAATGTTGTAGGATAATGACTTTAAGAAATTGAAACAACGTCCTATTTTGTGATGAATTTGATTTAATTAATTTTTGGGAATTGAGGGAGTCGGAACAGATCAACTAGGAGGAGACTGGCTCAAGGGAGATGTCTTTTAGAGCCTTGTGAATTGCAAAGAGCTCAGCTGAAAGAATGGATGTATTGAGAAGAAGTTTGTATTTATTTGAAAAATGTGGAGAGAATGTAGCTACACCAACACCTGAGCAGAACTTAGAGCCATCTGGGAAGTCTAGAATGGAGGAAGGAAAGGAACTGAATAAATTGCGAAATTGGGACCGGAAAAAGGAAAAAGAATAGCATGATTGTCAAAATTGGATAGGGGGAAGATAATGCTTGAAGGTGACAGGAGCCAAGGAGGATAAAGAGGAGTGTAAGGAAGAGGGGCGGAAAGGAAGAAAGAAAGAGATCTGGCAAGATTAGCTAAGGTCCACGAGGATCCGTGAGCTTTGGAGTCATAGATGAGAGAGGAGTAATTAAGAGGTCTTAATAGCATTTTGGACACTGTTGAGTTAGAAGTTGAGCTTGCTCTTGTTGCTGCTTTAAGGAGAAATTTGGTTCATCTGAATTTTAGAGGTTCAATCGAAGAAAGACATTGGGGGCTCTTTATCGGACTTGATTTGAAGGTACCAAGAACCAGTCCGAATGTCTTGTTTTGGATGGATTCTAAAGAGTAGAGGTAAGGGGGGCAAGCAGAGTTATAAAGATGGCATCCATAGCCGAGTTTGGGTCGAATTATGGATTTGTAAGCATGGAGTATGGAATACTGGTTTAGTCCTCTATATTTGTGGGATAGTCTCTTTATGATGTTTAGGTCGGGAGTAGTTCTGGACTTAAAGGAGTTTATGTGATCTTTCCTGGAAAGATTGCTCTCGAAAGTAAGTCCCAGGAATGTAAATGAAGGTTTGGATGGGAAAGGAGAGTTTTGATAAGAGAAAGTATGCATTCTGTTGTATAGCAGTTTTCTGATGAAATGAGACATTTTGATGCCCGACGAGTTAGGCCATTTTTTTATGGAATTTAAGCAGTTTTCTAAGTCTTTCTCCCACTTTTGGGGAAGGGAGCGGAAATAATTTAGGAAAGTTTTAAGTAAGCAGCTTAGCAAAGAGAAGTTCGATGTTATTCGCACTTTTTGATTTCTCAGAAATTGCGACGAAAATTGGAGTCGACCATTCTAATGGTGAAAAATTAACCAAAAAACCTTTATACCAAAGGTTCCAAAATAAAAATTCTCAAAAAAATATACGGTCAAAGTCCTTTTGGATGTTTTTCATCCTCGTATAAAGGAAACGATTCGTTATAAACGACGCAAATTTTAACCCCACAGAAAGAAATCTATTTCCCTTCGCTCCTTAAAAAAAAAGAGAGAGGACCGAACACAAACAAAGCGATAATTTTTCCATTCTTATCTAAATAGAAATTAACTGCCGACAGAAGAGACGAAACGAAAAAAATGGGCATTTGGTCCAATATAAATTCAGCATTATCGAAAGTGAATTGAGGGAGATTTGATTTTTCTTTTATTAACTTGTTTATCGGGGTTGAGGGGTACAGGGAAAGGGTCGAAACAAAATCTGTTTTTCCCCATTGAATTCTTGTCACGATTTCCTAAAATTATAAAAAAATACCTTTTGGAAATATTTGATAGATTTTTTTTATTACCGTGAAGATGTACATTTTTTTTCGATTTTTTGTTTTTTTTGGGAAAAGAGTTTTGTTTTATTAAAATCTGTGTAAAAACTTAGAAAAATAAAAGTATTGATTTTTAAGGTAATTTTTTTAGAGGTTCTTTTGTTGGTTGAATTAGGGTGATTCTTAGGTTCGTGCGATTTCCATTCGCGGGGTGATTTGACTCTAGTGTCAAAATTATTCAGTGTCGTCTGGTAAATCATCATGGAACGTTTAACATTAGAGCAGTGTACATAATCGCCCAACTGACTGATGTATTAGCCAAATTATTGAGAAATTCGATATTAAAACAAAAACTATGCATTTCAAAGAAAATATCGCAGCAATGTTGATGAAGATCCAAATGTATCACGGGGATGCATTCATGAGGATCGTTACAATATCGTGATCGTTACAAACGATTTAAAAAAATAAAGTTGGAATTAGCTACGAGTAGAGTTGGCAACACAGCAACGCAGAAAATATATCACTCACTCGCAGAACTCATACTACTCATACTCTTCACAGAACGAACGGACCAACACCCGGAATGATTTAGGAACATTATCTCCCAGCCACAAAAACACTATATATATATATATATATATATATATATATATATATATATATATATATATATATATATATATATATATATATATATATATATATATATATATTGTGGATCAGACCTGGACGTGGTAAAGGGGTTTGAGTAGGGCAATGAAGCATTGAGCTATGCCGTCTGGAGTCTATGCTCCTGGGAGGGTCACCCCTGGCGGACAGGTCAAAGCGGAGGCCTCAGACTAATATGATCCAAAATCTGCCAACCCGCATTGGACGACCAGCGTGGCAGATTACGGTCCATACCTTCAACATGGTATTTCGATGTGTTGAAATATGACAGTACAACCTCAAACACGGACCTCATTCCCCGGAGGCCAAGGGGCAACTACCTACGGCAGCGGGAAGACCTGCCCCAAGGCAGAGGGTGCTAAGAATCACCGGGTTAGATCAGGCTGCCATTGGACTTTTGACATTGCAACGTTAAATATACGGACTATGAAAACAGAGGCCCGATTGCAAGAACTGTTAATCGAACTTGACAACATACATTGGGATATTATTGGGCTCTGTGAAACACGAAGGAAGGGTGAAGAGTTAATCAAACTGGAACCAACTGGACACGTACTCTACACTCGAGGTACGGAAAATGGCCGATGTGGCGGAATTGGATTCCTCATCAATCGAAAGCTGAAGGACAGTGTGGTAAAATTTGAAAGAACATCCGACCGATTAGCCCAATGCGTCATTCAGCTGAATAAAAAGTTTAGGCTTGAAATCGTCCAAGCTTATGCACCAACTATAAGCCATAAAGATGAGGAAATTGAGGAATTTTATGATGTGGCCCAGCTTTTATACAAGGAGAAATGTAGGTACAAAATCCTGATGGGTGATTTTAATGCCAGAATTGGAACAACAAGAACAGACGAAAATGCAACTGGCCCATATGGAACTGGTGAGCGAGACAACAGAGGTGACAGATTAGTTGATTTTGCTGAAGGACAAGAACTATATATTATGAATTCATTCTATAAGAAAAATATCAGCAGAAAATGGACATGGAAAAGTCCATCTGGGCTCACAAGCGAAATTGACTACATCATGACCAACGATAAAACAATATTTACCAATTGTACTGTCCTTAACAATTTTAATGTTGGAAGTGACCACCAAATGGTACGAGCAAGGGTTCGGATTGACTGTCGAAAAGAGCGCGAAAGAATGGTAAGATCAAAGAAGGGCAAGGTGGATTCTGGAAAACTACTGGAGAGAGGAAGCGATTTTGAGATTGCTTTGTCAAACCGGTTTGCTGCATTACAAGATCCAGAGGACGTGGAAATATCAGTTCAATATGAAGAAATCGCCAACAATGTACTTCAAACAGCTGCTTCAATAGCACCAGAGGAAAAATGTCTCAAACAAACAAAAATCTCCAGTGAGACCATTGATTTAATGAAGAAACGGCGAGCAATGAGAAATGCAGGTAGTCCTTTTGGCAGGGTCGAGTACACTGAGCTCTGCAAAACTATAAGAAAACGTATCAGAGAGGACACGCGCCGATTCAATATGCAGCTAGTGCAAAAAACCCTGGAAGAAAACAAAGGAATTAACAAAGCTAAACAGAAGCTGAGAAACAAAAGAACGCAAATATATGCTTTAAAGCGTGAGGATGGCACAGTGTGCAGGACGCGTACCCAAATGTTAGAGATTGTCAGAAGGTTTTATTCCCAGTTATATGAAGATCAGAGCCAGTCAGGGACAGCAGTACCCACGGAAGAACAATATAGAATGCCAGATATCCTAGTGGAGGAAGTAACAAATGCTATAGAATTGATGAAGAATGGCAAGGCTCCAGGAAAGGATAGTGTAACTGTCGAAATGCTAAAAGCTGGTGGTCGGACGTTACATAAAACACTGGCAAAATTATACTCAAAATGCCTCAAAGAACAAAAAGTACCGGACTTATGGAAAAATGCAGAAGTGATCCTTTTACATAAAAAAGGAGCACAGGAAGATTTACAGAACTACCATCCAATAAGCCTCCTATCAGTGATATACAAAGTTTTCACTAAGATAATTTCTAAAAGAATATTAAAAAAACTGAATGACGCACAACCAAGAGAACAAGCAGGATTCAGAAGTGGATTCAGTACAATGGATCACATCCAGGTTGTACAGCAGGTCATAGAAAGGCACAACGAATACACCATGCCACTGTGCTTGGCTTTTATCGACTACGAAAAAGCATTCGATTCCATCTCAAAGCATGCGATAATGGATGCACTGCTTAGCCAAGGTGTAGAGAGAGCCTATGTAAACCTATTAGAATCGATATATGATGGAGCTACAGCCACAATTCACCTTGATGATCTTGAAGTGGGAATTAATATAGAACGAGGTGTACGGCAGGGTGACGCAATATCGCCTATTCTTTTCTCGGCTGGCCTTGAAGAAGTATTCCGTAAACTGGATTGGGAACAGGACGGTGTAAAGATCAATGGTGCAAACTTAAACCATCTTAGATTTGCAGATGATATTATTCTCATTTCACAAGACCCAGAGGAGCTGCAAAGACGCATACAAGAACTGCAAAGGGCTAGCGAACCATTTGGCTTGAAAATAAACCTGAAAAAGAGTCAGGTTATGTTCAATAACTTCGCTCAGGACAGAAGAATTTCAGTTCTAGGAAGGGATTTAGAGATTGTGGACAGCTTTATATATCTTGGGTAGAGGATTTCCATGGAGGGGAATACCGCCCGGGAGGTGGAACGGCGTGTTAAATGTGGCTGGCAGGCATTTGGTAGGCTCAACATAGTGTTTAAGAGCAGACTCCCACTTTTCCTGAAAAGAAAAGTATTCGATCAGTGCGTTCTACCCGTTATGACATACGGAAGTGAAACCTGGACACCCACATCGCAATCAATTCAAAAACTTCGGGTGGCACAGAGGGGAATGGAAAGATATATGCTTGGCATTACAAGACAAGACAGAAAGTCCTGCGCATGGATCAGGGAACAAACAAAAGTCTGTGACATCATTGGAAGAGTAAAACAGTTGAAATGGAGATGGGCAGGCCATATAGCGAGGCGATGGGACGACAGATGGACCAAGGCAATCCTGGAGTGGATACCGCTTGATCGCAAACGTCCGCGAAGAAGACCAAAAGCACGATCGATTGATGACATCGTTAAGTATATTGGACCCGAGTGGCAGAGGAAAGCCCAGGACCGTGAAGGTTGGAAGCATGCTGAAGAGGCCTTCATCCTGCAGTGGATCGATGCGGGCTGATGATGATGATAATATATATATATATATATATATATATATATATATATATATATATATATATATATATATATATATATATATATATATATATTGTATATACAGGGTGTACAAAAATTAAAGGGGTTATTCCTTGACTTATTCTAAGAATATTTTGTTGTATGATGATTCTTGAAAAACCCCTTTGTTTCGAAGATACAGAATATGGTTGTCGGAAATTTTGTTCGCCCTGTATCTTCGAAACAAATGGGTTTTTCAAAAATCATCATAGGACAAAATATTCTTAGAATAAGACAAGGAATAACCCCTTGCATTTTTGCCGTATGTTTACCTAACACCCTGTATATATATATATATATATATATATATATATATATATATATATATATATATATATATATATATATATATATATATATATATATATATATCATCATCATCATCATCATCATCATCAGCCCGTATCGATCCACTGCAGGATGAAGGCCTCTTCAGCATGCTTCCAACCTTCACGGTCCTGGGCTTTCCTCTGCCACTCGGGTCCAATATACTTAACGATGTCATCAATCCATCGTGCTTTCGGTCTTCTTCGCGGACGTTTGCGATCAAGCGGTATCCACTCCAGGATTGCCTTGGTCCATCCGTCGTCCCATCGCCTCGCTATATGGCCTGCCCATCTCCATTTCAACTGTTTTACTCTTCCAATGATGTCACAGACTTTTGTTTGTTCCCTGTTCCCTGATATATATATATATATATATATATATATATATATATATATATATATATATATATATATATATATATATATACATATACCCCTTTTAGCCCTTTTCTGGATCAGACCTTTACGTGATAAATGGATTAGAGTAGGGCAATGAAGCTTTGAGCTATGCAAAAGCACAAGTTGAATATATGCCTATATACGCAAATGTATGCCTTAATGCGTGAGGATAGCACAGTGCAGGGCGTGTATGCAAATGTTAGAGGTTATCCGAAAATTTTATTCCCAGTTATATGATGATCAGTACCAATCAAAGACTACAATACCCAAGAAAGAACAAATGCCAAGTATCCTAGTGGACGAAGTAAGAAATGTTATAGAATCCATGAAAAACGGTAAGGCTCCAGGAAAAGACAGTGTAACTGTCGAAATGCTAAAAGCTCAGACGTTACATAAAACACTGGAAAAATTAAAAGAAGCACATTTAAAGAACTACGGTCGAATAAGTCTCCTACCAGTAATGTAAAAATTTTTCGCTAAGATAATATCTAAAAGAATATTAAAAAAACTGAATGACGCACAACCAAGAGAACAAGCAAGGTTATATATATATATATATATATATATATATATATATATATATATATATATATATATATATATATATATATATATATATATATATATAGTCCGTGTACATCCGATCATTTGTGTCCCGTTTGTTGGGAACGTGCAGACATTTCGCTAAGGGCACACTTGGCATTCTCAAATCTTCAGACACACATTGAGAATGCCATGTTTGACCTTGGCGAAACGTCTGCGTGTTCCCAACAAACGGGACACAAACAATCAGATGTACTCCGGAAGTTCGACAAGAACTATTAAAGATAAGATGCTGGCAAACAGAAGCAAGAAACCGGTTCGGATGGAAAGGGAAATTAGGGCAGGTCATGATCCAATAGGACGATAGAACCACTGGAAGAAAAAAAACCTTTTGCTGTACCATTGCAGTTATGTTTATAAACAAAATTTTGCTTCGTCTTCGAATTACTAAAATTATAATAAAAAAATACAAAGAATAATGTTCTAAAATAAGATGCGATAATGACGAAAGCTGAATTAACACAAGCCTAAGGTCCAGCGATCAGGAACAAATCAATCTTATCGCATTACGTAACCGTAATATATATATTTATTAAAAAAATAAAGTCTACCTGTAATTCAAATCATTACAACATTTATTAAATCTGTAACAAGTCAGCACACACACATGAACAATGCTGTTTAGCCTTGACAATATTTCTTTTATTAATAAGTTCAACGAATTTTTCCGTAATATCAAGTGGAAAAAAATCCGTCATGAGACCAACATTAATAAATTTGCAATTCATATTGGTCAGCTGTGAGCTCGATCAACATACCTTTAATTAATGATATTTTTTTTGTTTTATTTGCTATTACGCAGGTTGATCTAAGTCTATCTGGAATGTTTCAAAAGTTTTCAGCGTAGTTATAAAAATATATATCAGAGAACAAAAAAATGCATAAATAATAAATCATTTTTTAATAAGTTTTATTCAATTCGATAAATAAAATTCATTCATAATAATTTTAAGAAAACCGAATACATGGTAGTTGGTGCAAAGGGAAAAAACTGCCATATATATATATATATATATATATATATATATATATATATATATATATATATATATATATATATATATATATATATATATATATATATATATTACAGAAATCTTTCACCCTTTCTCCACGTGGTGCCACCGATCGCCTTCGCCAAACTGTCAACCATGCGACGTCACGTGTCTCTCGGGACCGGTTTCTAGACTTTCAGCCGTCATCAGCCGAGCTCTAGACCAACGCAAGGAAAGCAGTTCGGAGAGACGATCGGGCCAGACCAGATTAACTGGCCATTTTAATGACGGGTCGTGATCGCACACAATTCACGCCATCATACGGCGAATGCTCGTAGCGGTCAGGACCGCTCGTAACATTCTGCCTGGAACCTCGGGTATATACCAGGTATGCCCACAAAGTAGCGTAACGGAACCATGGAGGGAAATATTACAGAAATCTTTCACCCTTTCTCCACGTGGTGCCACCATATATATATATATATATATATATATATATATATATATATATATATATATATATATATATATATATATATATATATATAAAGATAAAATACATGACCTGCACCAGACTAAGAACATGATTTCTAAAAACAAAATATGGTAACATCAGATGAGTCTCTCAATTTAAATATTTGGGTAAAACAATCATGGAAAACAGGTTGGAAAAAGCGACATGACTTTGACATCTACCCAATAAGGGTAGATGTAAAAAAATGGAAACTGCATTAAGATTTACGCAAAATATTAGGCCCCAAACAAATAAATAGCATAACATACCGACTCCGAGAAAATCAAGAAATCAAACAATACACAGGTATACATAGCGATATGAGAAAAAGAAGACTTTAGTTAGAGTTTAGTTTAGACGGACACATAAAACGAATGAATTTGAGTAGGCTAACTAGACAAATAGTTGAATTTTATGAAAATAGGAGTAGAGCTAAAATAGAAACAATTAATTGGATTGCTGCAATTAAAGAGGACCTAAAATCAGCAAATATCACACAAAGTGAAATTCAGTATAGAAAGTGTTTCAGACAAAAGGTTAACGTTTGGGTGGTTGGCCAGAGAGAAAAATGTAGGAAAACCGGAACAACTTGGTCTGACAAAAGGAAAAAAGCTCATAGTGAAAGAATGAAATCAATATAGGTACAAAGGAAGGAACAACAAACGCCTCTAACCGTACTTCGCGTGGTGCACTAGGACCCATACATAAATAATAATAATAATAATAATATTTATGACCATTTCTGTTGATTGATGACTGGAGACGAGCCCCACCCATCCCTTCAATTGGAGGGCATATGTTTCGTCTCTTGATGTTTAGACTCTTCAGGGTACCTACCCATGCTCCCCCATCAAGAATAGGGAGACCCTATCCACAGCCAACAACCAATGTTTTCGCCGACTTCCCGTCGGATGGCGTATATATCCTCCAGTTGAAGGGATGGGTGGGGCTCGTCTTCAGTCATCAACCAACTAAAATGCTCATTAAGGCGGAGACGCAGGTTGTTGTGTGTTTCACATGAGATTGTGGAACCCAACGGAACCCAACATCATCATCATCATCAGCCCGTGTCGATCCACTGCAGGATGAAGGCCTCTTCAGGATGCTTCCAACTTTTACGTTCCTGGGTTTTTCTCTGCCACTCGGGTCCTATATACCTAACGATGACATCAGTCCATCGAGCTTTCGGTCTTTTTCGCGGAGGTTTGCGATCAAGCGGTATGCACTCTAAGATTGTCCTGGTCCATCTGTCGTCCCATCGCCTCGCTATATGGCCTGCCCATCTCCATTTCAATTGTTTCAGTTTTCCAATCACGTCACACACTTTCGTTTGCTCCCTGATACATGCACAGTGCCTTCTGTCTGGTCTTATAATGCCAAGCATACATCTTTCCATTCTCCTCTGGGCTACCCGAAGTTTTTAAATTGATTGCGATGTAAGTGTCCAGGTTTCACTTCCGTGTGTCATAACGGGTACGACGCACTGATCGAAGACTTTTTTTTAGGCAAAATGGGAGTCTGCTCTCAAACACTATATTGAGCCTGCCAGCCACATTTAACACTCCGTTCCACCTCCCGGGCGGTATCTCTCTCCATTGAAATCCTTTGCCCAAGATATATAAAGCTTGGATATATAAAGATATATAAGCTTTGGTCAGTTGCTTGACCGGAAAGAAGCCCCACCCATCCCTTAACTTGGAGGACACATGTTTCGTCTGTTGGTGGTTAGATTCATCAGGGTACCATCATTGGACGCAGAAGAAGAAGTAAAAAAACTCCATATATATATATATATATATATATATATATATATATATATATATATATATATATATATATATATATATATATATATATGTAGTATTTTGTTGATTGTTTGACTGGAGACGGGCTCCAGCCATCCCTTCCATTGGAGGGCACATGTTTCGTTTCTTGATGTTTAGACTCTTATATATATATATATATATATATATATATATATATATATATATATATATATATATATATATATATATATATAGTTTCTCAGGCATCCCATGGTAGCTAATGTCCACTGATGGACGGTTTCGCTGACGTTTCGATGGAATCTCATCCATCATTTTCAAAGCGTTTACTCGACGGTGTTTCGACGACAAATGCTGCATTTGTCGTGGCATGTCAGCATTTGTCCGACCACGGGATACCCGAGAAGCTATCATTATATTTCACACCCGTGAAAACATTCGTCAAAACATATATATATATATATATATATATATATATATATATATATATATATATATATATATATATATATATATATATATATATATATATATATATATATATATATATATATATATATATATATATATATATATATATATATATATATATATATATATATATATATATATATATATATACACGGCTCAATATTCTATTAGGAATTGTAGCCGCTCAATTATTTTGTGCTCTAGAAACTCATTTTTTGTGGCTAGCCCTTGTTCCTCTATTCTTAACTTATTCTATCCTATTGTTTGTCTTTGCTTCTTCCGCTATTTTCTTCCACTTATCACGATCCTGTATCCTTTCCTATCATGCTCATGTTTCCAATTTCCTTATGTCTTCCCGCACCTGATCCTCCCACCTACTTTTCGGTCTCCCTTCCTCTTTTAATAACTGGTCCCCACATTCTAAATTTCTTTAATACCTTGCTATCTGCCGTTGTTCTTATAAATAAATAAATAAATACATAAATAAATACACACTTTATTTAGCATATGCAGCTAATAGTAACAAAACAAAATCAATATACAAAAAAAAATAAAAGTAAGAAAAATTCTAAAAAATCTTAACAAAAAAAATACAATCAAAAGGCAATAACCAACATTGTTCAAATGATAAAACACTCTATTGCTTCAAATAATAATTTAACAGTCTATTAAATACATGCACATTAGGAGCGCTCCCTATGTGGGCGGGCAAAGCATTGAAGAGACAAACACCTTCCCAAAACAATGTCTTCTGGAGAGCAGTCGTTCTCACAATTGGTACATCATAATTGTTCTTAGAACGGACATCGTAAGAATGCATATTTACTCTTTGTACCAAAAAAGTATTCAAATAATGGGGCAATAAATTATGTTTTATTTTATATATCAATCGAATGTTAGCCCCTTCAATGGCCCGCGCAACTGAAAACCAATCCAATGACCGCAACATTACCTCTATCGGTGTATATCTATTACAGTACAATAGTACACGCATAGCCTTGTTCTGCTGTATTTGAAGTCTACCAATACTCTCCTTATTACATGATATCAGCACAGACATACAATAGGTAAAATGGGGTAAAACTATAGTATTATATACAAGCCTGTTGGACCATGGCGATAAAGTATAAGTCTTTGCACTTTTATGGTCTTCACTATATCTTCTCCTATCAAAATGGATTTTATTTCAAAATGCATTAACCTTCTGTATTAATCTTCTGCAACTTTATTTAATCCATATATTCTTCTTACAATCTTTCTTTCGAATATTCGTAACTTTTCCTGTTCCAAGCTTGTTAAATTCATTATTTCCGCACCATAGGTCACCACAGGTCAAACAGCTGCTTTATATACCTTCATTTTTGATAATTTTTCATAATGCTTTTGAATTTATAACAGGCTCTGAGTCCCGCCTGTACTCTGTGATCAATCTCCATGTTTCTGTCGCTTTTGCTATTTATTATTATTTTCAAATATTTAAAGTTTTCCACCACTTCTCCACCACAATTTCGTATTTTTACTGATCTAGTTATAAATCTTCTATTTTCTTTCCTTATTTTCATATATTTGATTTATTGTGAGGCCTCTTTACTTTGCTTCTTGTCCAATTTTTTTGGATTGCTTCTTCCCAGCTTATTCTGTCTCTAGCTAGCACAGTAAGATTGTCTGCGTATGCAACTGCTTGTATCGCTTTATTGATGACTGTTGACCGTGAAATTACACTTTTGATTACTCCATCCAGTGTCAGTATAAACAATGTTGTTGATAGCCCATCTCCCTGTCTCGCTCCTAAATTCATCTCAAAATCATCTGTTTCTCTTTCCGCTGTTCTAACTACTACTTGTGAATTTTTCATTGTAATTTCTGTTAGTCTTATTAGCCTGCCGGGTATTTTCGAATTCGCCATAGCTTTTATTACTTATCTCTGTTTCAGACTATCGAAAACTTTCTTGAAATCAATACACAAAAGTTTGTAATTCTATTCCATATTCCTGAGATTTTTCGATTATTTGCTTTATTATATGTACCACGTCTATGGTAGATCTGCCTCTCCTAATTACATTGATAGTCTCCAATTTTTGCTTCTGTATACCTGATTAATATGTTACTTATTATCGTGGTCAGTATATTATATACAACACTAAGTAAGGTATTTCTCCTGTTAGGCATTATTTATTTTTTCCAGATATGGATTATCAGCTTAATATCCTTCTTCCTAAGGTTTCTTCCCCGTATCTAATCATCTCATTGAATTGACTATATTATCCAATCTGCTCTATTTAATTTAAGTTGAGTTATTACATCATTAAATTTTTCTTCTGTGGGTGCATCATTAAGTCCTTCTGTGATATTAAAGCAAATTTGCAATACCACATTATAAATCATCAATGTTTACGAGATATATATATATATATATATATATATATATATATATATATATATATATATATATATATATATATATATATATATATATATATATATATATATATTTATATATAGCTTCCTAAAGCTCCAACCGTTCGTCAACGTCGCAGAAAACGAACAACGGTTGAACACGAACGTTTATTTCGGGAACAGACGACTAACAGGACGCTGGTAAAAAAACCCAGGTCGCGTCTGCAGTGGCAACCACCGGCAACCTGGTCGACGTCTGTTCACCCTGAGGGTGCGGCTGTACATCACGCTCCAGGAACTAACAATCCCTGGTTCTAAACTCCCATTGGAAACACTGGACCTATAAGCTTATAAGCAACCATGACTCGTGCAAGTAATAACAATGATACCCCAGGTGGTAACCAATCCACCCGTCGACAGACGGCAACCGGGTGTTCGGATTCTGGAGAAACTGGACTTTCACGATCTCAAAAAAGTCGTAGCTTTCCGGCAAATTTCCACATAAAACACCTACTTATATTGGCACCTTCAACATCAACACGCTGATCCAACCAGAAAAACTTCACAACCTAACTTCAAAACCTGACAGGCCAAACATACTTGTGTTTGCCCTACAAGAAACGCATCACGGTTATCATGGCATCATGGCATCATGGTTAACTCTATTAAGGAAATCACGCCCATAAACAATAGACTAATGACAATGCGCATACACTACGCCAATAAACAATACACCATGATCAACGTACACGCCCTCACAAACGGAGACAACAAGAAAAGCCCAAAGTCTACAGAGAAATTCTGGGAAGGGAACACTAGAGAAGGTAATGGCAAAGGTCCCAAAGGATGACGTCAAAATTTTACACGGCGAATTTTACACGGAGCACAAATCGGTAGAGAAAAAATCCATCAGAAAACAATAGGCAAATTCCCCGGTCACAAATTTACCAATAAGAACGGCACAATACTCATCGAACTATGCCAACAGAATAGCCTCAAAATCATGTCGACATCCCTAAGAAAATCTCCATGAAAACAGAAGACATGGAGATCGCCTATACAACAGATTGGAGAATTCCAGATAGACCACGTTGCGATCTCATACCCACAACAAAGAGAGATCCAAGATGTCCAAGTCCGCAAGGGCGCGAACATTGACTCAGACCACTACCTAACACGAATCAAAGTCAAGTTTACCCCAAGAAAAATTTATCACAAGAAAGCACTTCTACAGAAATTCGACACAAAAAGGATCCAGGAATCCAACATAACAGAGGAATGGGAAAAGGGACAGCCAGATACAAGGAAAAAATTCCACAAAAAGCACAGGAACTGATCCCATTGAAAAAGAACACAAAACACCCTTGATGGGACTCAGAATGCGAAAGTGCATTACAGCGACGCAAACGAGTATTTCAGAAGTACAACACTAAAAAATCTCCAAAAAATCAACAGCTTTTTTACGTGACTAGAAAACAGACCGGAAAGGTTATCAAGCAAACCAAGAGGAAGTACATGAAGGAACAACTAGACTTTATAGAGGAGAATTTTCGCAATTATAACACAAGAGACTTTTACGGGACTTTTGCTAGAGAAATCCGTAGATACACACCACAAAATCTTTGCTTCAGAAAGCGGAATGGGAGATTAGCGCTAACAAATCAGGAGAATTGTCAGGAGCTGGCATACTATTTCTCTGATCTCCTCAATTGCTCCGAACAAGGAGCAATTATACACAAGACTTACCAACAGAATTCTTACATACATACAATGAACCAAGTCAACAGTACCATGGATCACACAAGTCAGAGCTGATCTGGGAAAGGCACAAATGGGTCCGACAGAGGATAGAAGAACGTACAGAAATAAAATACATATGTGGAACATTGCATCAGAGAGCAAAGTTTCGAGGAGATCGGGAACAAAGTGGGCGGAGGAGAGAAAGAGTATCCATGGAGAAAGGATGAGAAAGGTGTGGAGGCTCAGAAAGAGCACTCGAAAATGAGTCAGAATGCTTTGCATGATCCAACTGGGTCTATACGCACCTAATAATAATATGAAATAATAATAGTTTAAACAAATATACACAGTATTTAGTGGGATAAATGCTTTCTATTAATGAGGCTCCACTACAGAGGTTCTTAAATATGCCAAACTGGTTTTGTTATTATGTTTCATATCTCACCATTCTCTAATTGTATTAAATCACCACATAGTCATCAATATTATTTGCATAAAAATATTTTTCTGAGAGTTAATTAAGTATTGATTTATTGAGCTAGCTTCGGGAATAAATCTTTTTCATTCCACAAAAAAAAAGAATGATAGTCTGGAAAGAGAAGGAAAACGATTCAAAGCGGTAAATTCAAGAAAAACCGCACTCCAGAGATCCGAATTCTACGCCATCTGGTAACTTATGGATCATTAAGTTGCCAGGCCATTTGCGCTTCCGTATTCATAACACGTGCTGAAAGTGTTTAACTCTTTGTCGGACGGACCTTCTACCTGGAATATTGTGCCACTTCATTTACAACGTTTTCTAAAACGATTTCTTTCATTCTATGAGGTGCAAATAATAAGGTTTTGCATAACAATGTTCTTGGCAAGGCAAAGACATGATAAGATAAAAAAATCATATCTAATCATTCTTCTTCATTCGTCCTCCAATAAGTTGTCAGCAAAAATTTCTATTTTAACACAATTAATAGGTTTTTTGGGACTTTTCATCACGATCTAAAACCCAAAAAATATCAAAAATATCTATTCTTATATAAATAAATAATCACTGGATAAAGAAACAAAAACAAAACGGAGACGAATGTCTCAGTGGTTCTTTTTCTGTAATAAATTTGTCTAATGAACAAAAATTTTAAAAAATACAAAATTGTTCTAATATAAATAAACTAAAATAATAAATAAAAATTAAAGTTATTTGAACTTGCTTGGTTGATGTTATGCCTGTTATTGCTGGGATTTATATCCCATTGTTGTGTTCTACGAAATTTAACTATTTTAATCGAGTTTCTAGTATTTGGGTCTCTTGTAATATCTAGCTCTCCTCAGAAGTTCATCTGGATTATAATCCATGAGCCTACTTAGTTCTTCATTTTCATGTCTACTTGCAATTGATAGTATCTGTTTTCTGCTAACGCCAGCCTGTTTATATGAGTTCCGGCTGCGTATCTCCATGCAGTTAAACAATATGTTAACTGCGGCCTTGCTATATATTTGTTCCTGAGCAGTTTGGTCTTGAGATTCATCTGGCTTTTTCTGCATATCAGCGGATAGAGTCTGTTCATGGCATTTTTGATTTTATTGATCGCTTCTCGTATGTGTTTTTCCCATGTGAGTTTGGAATCCAATTTAACTCCAAGGTATCTTGGTTCTTGGCTCCATGGTACTATTTCGCCGCCTATTTCGATATTGGTTTTAGGTACCAATCTCCTTTTTTGCAGTAGGATGGCTTGGCATTTCTTCCTGTTGATCTGGATCTTCCAGTCCACCACTGGCCATCCATCCATGCACCATGCATCCATCCATGCACCATCCATGCACCACTCAGCTATCTGATTTACATGCTCTTGACGCCTTTTGCAGATGATGTATTCTCTTCTATGCCTGATTATCACTGCTGTATCGTTTGCATACAGTGACAATTTGGTTCTTGAGTTTCTTGGTATGTCGTGTGTGTAGATCGTGTATAGGTGAGGGCCTAGTACCTAGATCATTATGGGACACCCGCTTCCAGGTTTCTTTCTCCAAAAATGTTTTTTCCTACTTTAGCTAGGAATGTTCTGTCGGTCAGGTAACTCCACTTTAGTCTGCAGATTTTCTTCGAGTAGCCAGCTTTTGTTATTTTGTATATGAGTCTTGCGTGCCAAACCCTCTGGTTATATCTAGAAGGAATTTGGAACCATTCGGTGACAGTTTCGGCCAGGTTTAATACTTACTGTTCCGCTGAGTGTTTCTTTCTGAAGCGAAACTGCTCTGCAGGTGTTATGTTTAATTTTTCTGTTTCCTGGTTCAGTCTCTTGACTATCATCCTTTCTGTCACCTTGCTTAATGTCGGATGTAGGCTGATGGGGTGATAGCTTTGTGGAAACTCGGTTTCTTTTCATAGTTTTTTGATCATGATTACCTCGGCTTACCGGGTAATGTTCTGTTCTCATTATCGCATTGATTACGTTTGTCAGAACATCTATCCCCTTTCTGGGCAGCTTCTTGAGCATAAGGTTAGTGATGCCGTCTTGTCCAGGTGATTTTCTGCGGAAGAGGCTGGATTTTCAACGACTTCGTCTGGGAGTTCTTCTTCGAGTTCTTCTGCTAGTCCTTCAACTTGATCTATGCGGTCATCATCTGGGTGTTCATTTCTCCTTCCTTCTCTCTCCAGAGTCTCTGTGAATGCTTCCACTTTATCCTGCATCGAGTAGACCATCCTGAGGGCCCCGTGCAGTGGAGAAATAGTTGTTTTCTCTCTTCTTAATAGCAATTCATTTTCCACGCAGAATGATCCCCTGTGTTTAGCGTCTGAAGTTTTTGATTCCATCTGTTATTTCGATGGTCATTTAGAGCGTTTTTCATCATCTGCGTATGTCTATTTAGTTGCGTTTTACTTTCTTCAGATTTGGTTTCTCTACATATTCTTCTGAATCGTCTGTTGGCTCTTATTACTTGCTTCAAGACCAGCGGCGTCTCATCGTATGGGCTTTTGTTTGCTGGAATTTCTCTCGTGACAGTGCTTTCTTCGTATGCTTCTGTGATATGTCTTTGTAAATCTTTGGTTGCTTCTTCCGTCTCTTGTGATTGTTTGTTTTCATTTTCTTAATAGCTTCTATGATGTGAGTTCCAATTCCCAATGTAAGCTGTATTGGATTATAGTCTTAGATCCCTCTTCCAACGTGTGTACCCCAGTAATCGAACCAGTCTTTCTTTAATGCCAAATATCGGATAAAATAGGTGAACGTTATATGATAACCCCACCTAGTGGTCGAATCGAAAGAGACATAGTTCAAGTCGTACTATCTGTATTTAAAAATACAGTTAATTATTATACATGGTGTTTGGTGCATTGTTTGTCAAAATAAAATGGCCGATAGGATGGGTCTTTTGCTATCTCCCAATAATATAAAGCATTATTATTCTCTTTTACTGAAATCTATCCCGCAAGGGTGACCATCTGTCGTAAGTCAGTGGTCGATATACGATAGTAGCACTCCGACCTCTAGATGGCGTTACCGTATAACGTTCACCTATATTGTCCGGTTTTCGGAATTAAAGACTACTGGGTCTGGTTCAATTACTGGGGGAGAGAAGCATTCGAGCTTAACTAATGAATTCTTAAAGAACGAAACCGGTCTTGAGACATGGATGAATCTTTCCTCCAAGTAATCGAACGAGACATAGTTATTCCAGTCGTACTATCTGTATTTAAAAATACGTTAATTCTTATATATGAATATAATAATATACCAGAACATTCTTTAAGCAGAAAGATAACCGGATTTAGCGGCATGAAATTTTTTTTGGTGTAAATTGAAAACCAAGATCTATACTTACCATTAGCAGAATATAACGAAACTAAAGCTCAAAATTCAACAACAAATAACCCAAATTCCAATTAAAATGTTGTGTCGTATAATGAGTAATGCTTTTCTTTATTCTGTTACATGGAAAAATTTCAAATTTATTAAATGTAAAGTATTTCCATACTCGTTGATCACCAGACAGTTTCCTTTCCTCAAGTAGCCACGTCTCACTATCTTCGTTTTTTATCATTACCAAGCGTTAGAGGGCGCAACGTAACACTTACAAATAGTCGCCCTAATGGATTACTTACATTTCATGAGCTTCTTGATATTGCCGGTGCATTATTTGCACCTCTCCCTATCAGCCGTCATAGTCAACTTACAATAATTTGTTCGCTTTCTGTTATCTACATTTAATACCATCGAAATGTTCGCTACAAAAGTTTCTATTAGGAAAAGCGGAAAGTAGAATAGAAGAGATTTACAATCTACGACAGATTAGCACGAATTCATCCTGAAAATTTTATATATAGGGCGTAAGAGAAAATACTTTCTTAAAGGGTGTAGCCGGATAACCCCACGGCGTTTTCTATCGACACTTGGGGGCAGCGACGGTTCGTGGGGGAAAAACAGGTAGGGCATGTATAATCAAATTTTGGAATGGGGATAGGGAAATGCGGCGCAACCAAAATTTTTACATTTCTTAGTATCAAACACACACTTTGTAACAGCCGCACAGCCCCACTGTGTTTCATAAAATCGTTCCGTGCGTACCTTACCAAGAGTTCATTTTTTAATTTCAAGTAATTTATGTTTGCAAACAGGCAAACAGCACCGTCAGAATTTCGTCTGCAATTCCATCTTTTGTATAATTTTTTTGGTATTAAAAAGCCCCAGAACCAAGCCAAGATCAAGATCGCCCGCACTCATTGGTTTTCCGACTTGTGCCAAAATGCACGGAAGACAATAAAATTTATTTGTTGTCTCGCCTCCACATAACCAGGAATACTTCTCATACATGGTTTTGTTAAATGTGCGTTTGTACGTTCGATTTTGAGTAATATTAACTTGCTCGATTTGCAGAATCGGTGTCGGCCGTCCAAGATTGTTGATGACAATTCGATCCTCAAATGTTAATGTGACATTATTTCTATTCATATATTGCACTGAATTTATCTTCACTATTGTAATCGTTCAAAACATTCACTTTGCAACTACTCGAAAAGCGCGATGACGAAAACACCTGACTATTGAGAATGGGGCAGGGCCCAAGATATGACGTTATAAATTAGTTTAATCTCCGGGTTACTTGCAATGCGATGCATCGCTGTCTTTATTTTTCGCACGCGATAGTAAAGAAAACAGTAGCAGCACAAACTTGTCTGTGCCCAAAGCACGTGTTCTTTAATCGGTGCGCTTCGGCAACCTACGACCTATTTCGTTACTGCGAATGACATTATAGATGTTAGACTATATAAGTCGCAAGAAGCGTGATCATTGACAGAACAGATAATAAATTAATATAAAATCTGAAATTATTTTTTCCACTTCATTTTGTAATTTTTTAGGCAGGGTACATGCCCATAAACTAACTGCCACTGCTTGGAGGATCATTTTGATACCAAATAAGAAAAATTCACCCCAAGTTTTAGCTTTTAATCTCAAATATTTTCCCAGTTATTTAAAAAACCTTATTTTTGTGTTTTATTATTTTTTAAATAGTAAAAATGATTAGTTAATCATTAAAAATTAAGAAATGAGTTTTTCCCAAATACTATGAAGTAAAAGGCATGAAAATATTTTATAATTTTATGATTTTGAAATATAAATTGGGCTTTCTATAAAACAAATGAAACTAAAATAATTTTTTAACTATGTTCCTTCAGACATGCAATCACTAAATTTTAACAGAAAACGTCTTTTATACTCTTCTATTCTAAGGAATTTTTGTAATATTTTTCATTTGGTGCAACATTGTAAAAAACATTTTAAACTGATTCTTTTTTTGGAAATGAACAGTTAACTTAATATGACGTGAATCATTTTAAAGTTTGGTGCGTTTCAAGATATATCGTTGACCGGTTGGCTGCAATAAACTCTTAACAACCCCTGCCGCAACCAAACCGGGCGAAGTTGCAAGAAACATAAACAGGGTCGGGCCTAATAAAATAACAGATAACAAGATAAAATTAATTTTATACCTGGTTTAGTAGTTTCGAAATATTCGCATTATTTTTCGATAGTACTTTTTGTTATTCCAAACGTGCTTAAAATGTAGCGTTTTTGACAAGATAATGATCAATGTGCCTCCGGTACTGCTAATTTTAAAAGAAGATATTTATCGCCCGAAACTAAGTAAATTGTTAAAAATGTGTATTTTTCTTTATTGATTCATTGCATTAGCGACTAAGGAAAGATGAAATCAGCATCCCTTGCAGCAGAAATAGCCTCCGAAGAATATTATCTCAAATGGGTTTGCATATTGGACTTATAAAATCCTTGATGAAACCTACCTTGATGAAAACCTACCTTGATATGTAGATACATTGGATACATCAAAATAATGTCATACATTATTAGTATAGGTAGATACATCAAAAATAATGTCAAACCAAAGCACTAGCAAACAAGGAAAAAAGAATTACCATTTTACATGCTGGTTTCGGGGATGGATGGGTTCCAAATTGTTTGGTTGCTACAACATTAATTAGGAAAGTTGTTGATAGTATTCCCAAACAAAGTTGGATAAATTCGTTTAACCGTGTTATTAAAATAGAAGATTCCTATGTATCATTTACTAGTAATACAGAACCACTTATTATTAATGTAGATCAAAGTGAGAGTGAGAGCGAAACAGAATTAAATGTATAATTAAATTTAAGTTATAATTTTTATTGTACTAATAGATAAACTTATTTATTTATTAATTTTTATTGTACTAATAAATTCAAAATATACAAACCAATAAACGATGTTTTAGTCATACATAATAATAATAATAATTTAATCATAATTAAACAATATATTATTTTTCTCAATATTATTCAGAAGTTAAACCACTCCGGCTCTTAAGAAACTAGGAATATTTTTATTGAGATTTATTGGGGCAATTAACATTTTGCCAAAGGGCAACGAGATATCTTCAAACGAACTATAACAGAAAATCAATACTGTTCCCAAATCGTAGTTTCCAGGCACCAAATATTTGTATTCTTCATAGTCTGTGAAGTTTTTCCTTGTTAAACAGTTTGTTATTTCCTATAGTTACACAAAGTGTTTTTGTGTACTGTACCTCTATGATTACAGACTCGTTGTTCTATGGATAAATTATTGAATAAAGCCTCGTACACACGATACGGTTTCAGTTTTATAATCGTTTCGTTTTCAATAAACTATTTTGTTTTGTGCGTTCACACGTTGCTGTCGAAAACCAAATCGTGTGAACGGAGTTTTCGTACACACGGAGTGTGTACGAGGCCTAACAGTTATCGAACGATAGAGTACACACAGTAATTTTTAAAAATGTTCTTTTTAATGGATAAAACCTCACATTTGAGATGAAGTAGTTGCATTGACAGTGGATTATTTTTTGCCACTCTGTATCAATGACAAACCAATTTTTTCGTCGTTTGTAACTTTGTAATATTATAACCAACAAATTTTAATTTTATTCTTTTGTCAAGTTCTCAGACAACAAACACCATAATTGAAATATTTCGAAATTTTCCCTGCGAAAGTTATCAAAGTGCCATTAATAAAGTTTGGATTAAAGGAAGGGGAAAGCAGAAAAGAAAGAGATTCTTATCTGAGACAAATTAGCAAGAATTCCTTAATAAATTTCTTTATATACAGTGACAAATTAGTAAAAGCATTCATGCCTTTGGAATTTGTATATACCGGCAACATATTTAAAACTAAACTAATACTACTAAGTATAATATTAGCCCTTGCGCTTCGTCGACTGCAGAACCTATTCGATTAGGATTTTTTCCAGCCGTCCAATTGTTTTAAAGAGCCATTTTTGATTTTCAAAACGAGGTATTATAAACGAGTCTACTGTGAGTATAACCTCTGCTTTAGACGCGAGGTCGTTCAAAAAGCAACAAGCAAGGAGACTGCCTTCCTAATAAAGTCGCATTTCACTATCCTCGTCTTCGGTCGCTGGAGGGCCAAACGTAACTCTTACAAGCAACCGTTCTAATAGATAATAACTTACATTTCCTGAGCTCGTTGACATATTTCGTTTTAATTTGAAGCAATTACATTGTTGGATTGGATTACTGATGCCTTTCCTTACCATATTCTGTTAGATAACAAATACATACTTTTCCATCCGTGATGATACTGTACGCACAAACATGTATATATATATATATATATATATATATATATATATATATATATATATATATATATATATATATATATATATATATATATGATGAGATTGAGAACCACATGAGTTTGTAGAACCCAGCAGTTGGGTGTCTGATAACACCCAGCAATGTTGTCTCATTGGACGCATTCCAAAGAATTCTATCACTGCATATATACACCATCCGACGGAAAGTCGGCGAAAATTATGGGTTGTTGGTTGGTTGGCTGGTTGTCCATCCGCCATCCGACGGGAGGTCGGCGAAAACATTGGCTGTGGATGGGCCTCCCTATTCTTGACGGTATGTTATATGTCGGCGCCCTGAAGAGTCTGAACCTCGAGAGGCGAAACATATGTCATCCAGTTGAAGGGATAGGTAGGGCTCCTTTCCGGTCATGCAACCAACAGAAGTGTTCATTCAGGCGGAGACGCAGGTTGTTGGAAAATCTAACACTACATATATATATATATATATATATATATATATATATATATATATATATATATATATATATATATATATATATATATGGAGGGCAGCGCCCGAAGACGAGGATAGTGAAATGCGACTTTATTAGGAAAGCAATCTCCTTGCTTGTTGCTTTTTGAACGACCTCGCGTCTAAAGCAGAGGTTATATTCAAAGTAGACTCGTTTATAATACCTCGTTTTGAAAATCAAAAATGCCTCTTTAAAACAACTGGACAGCTGGAAAAAAATCCTAATTGAATAGGTTCTGCAGTCGACGAAGCGCAGGGGCTAATATTATACTTAGTAGTATTAGTTTAGTTTTAAATATGTTGCCACACCACAAAATTTGTCACTGTATATAAAGAAATTTATTAAGGAATTCTTGCTAATTTGTCTCAGATAAGAATCTCTTTCTTTTCTGCTTTCCCCTTCCTTTAATCCAAACTTTATTAATGGCACTTTGATAAGTTTTGAAGGGAAAATTTCGAAATATTTCAATTCTGGTGTTTGTTGTCTGAGAACTTGACAAAAGAATAAATGTAAAATTTGTTGGTTATAATATTACAAAGTTACAAACGTCGAAAAAATTGCTTTGTCATTGATACAGAGAGGCAAAAAATAATCCACTGTCAATGCAACTACTTCATCTGAAATGTGAGGTTTTATCCATAAAAAAAACATTTTTAAAAATTACTGTGTGTACTCTATCGTTCGATAACAGTTAGGCCTTGTACACACGACACGGTTTCCGTTTTATAATTGTTTCGTTGTCGACCGAAAGCTCCGTTCACACGATTCGACAGCAACGTGTGAACGCACAAAACAAAATAGTTTATTGAAAACGAAACGATTATAAAACTGAAACCGTATCGTGTGTAAGGGGCCTTAGGGAATAATTTATCCATAGAACAACGAGTCTGTAATCATAGAGGTACAGTACACAAAAAACACTTTGTGTAACTATAGGAAATATCAAACTGTTTTACAAGGAAAAAAAACTTCACAGACTATGAAGAATACAAATATTTTCAAACAAGTTAAATGTAAATTACAATAAGCTATATGTAATACGTATACCAGGTCTTTAAATATAATATGAAACCGGAATTTGCCCATAAATGGCCATAGCTGTCAATGTAGTTACTGTCAAACCGCGTCATTGGCGCTATTTTCTTGTTGACATTTGACAATAATACAAGTTTCATACAACAGCATAGTTTGTAATAACGTTGAACATAGCGAATTTTGTACCTGGAAACTACAATTTGGGGACAGTATTGATTTTCTGTTATAGTCCGTTTGAAGATATTTCGTTGCCCTTTGGCAAAATGTTAATTGCCCCAATAAATCTCAATAAAAAATATTCCTAGTTTCTTAAGAGCCGGAATGGTTTAACTTCTGAATAATATTGAGAAAAATAATATATTGTTAAATTATGATTACATTATTATTATTATTATTATGTATGACTAAAACATGGTTTATTGGTTTGTATATTTTGAATTTATTAGTACAATAAAAATTAATAAATAAATAAGTTTATCTATTAGTACAATAAAAATTATAACTTAAATTTAATTATACATTTAATTCTGTTTCGCTCTCACTCTCACTTTCATCTACATTAATAATAAGTGGTTCTATATTACTAGTAAATGATACATAGGAATCTTCTATTTTAATAACACGGTTAAACGAATTTATCGAACTTTGTTTGGGAATACTATCAACAACTTTCCTAATTAATGTTGTAGCAACCAAACAATTTGGAACCATCCATCCTCGAAACCAGCATGTAAAATGGTAATTCTTTTTTCCTTGTTTGCTAGTGCTTTTGGGTTGACATTATTTTTGATGTATCTACCAATCCTTTTGCTAACGTCGCATGTGTATCGAACCATGTTTCATCAAGGTAGATAAGCGGATGATTTTCTAATCTGTATTTTTTTATAGAGTTCGATTTTATAAGTCCAATATGCAAACCCATTTGAGATAATATTCTCCGGAGGCTATTTCTGCTGCAAGGGATGCTGATTTCATCTTTCCTTAGTCGCTAATGCAATGAATCAATAAAGAAAAATACACATTTTTAACAATTTACTTAGTTTCGGGCGATAAATATCTTCTTTTAAAATTAGCGGTACCGGAGGCACATTGATCATTATCTTGTCAAAAACGCTACATTTTAAGCACGTTTGGAATAACAAAAAGTACTATCGAAAAAGAATACGAATATTTCGAAACTACTAAACCAGGTATAAAATTAATTTTATCTTGTTACCTGTTATTTTATTAGGCCCGACCCTGTTTATGTTTCTTGCAACTTTGCCCGGTTTGGTTGCGGCAGGGGTTGTTAAGAGTTTATTGCAGCCAATCGGTCAACGATATATCTTGAAACGCACCAAACTATAAAATGATTCACGTCATATTAAGTTAACTGTTCATTTCCAAAAAAAGAATCAGTTTAAAATGATTTTTACAATGTTGCACCAAATGAAAAATATTACAAAAATTCCTTAGAATAGAAGAGTATAAAAGACGTTTTCTGTTAAAATTTAGTGATTGCATGTCTGAAGGAACATAGTTAAAAAATTATTTTAGTTTCATTTGTTTTATAGAAAGCCCAATTTATATTTCAAAATCATAAAATTATAAAATATTTTCATGCCTTTTACTTCATAGTATTTGGGAAAAACTCATTTGTTAATTTTTAATGATTAATTAATCATTTTTACTATTTAAAAAATAATAAAACACAAAAATAAGGTTTTTTAAATAACTGGGAAAATATTTGAGATTAAAAGCTAAAACTTGGGGTGAATTTTTCTTATTTGGTATCAAAATGATCCTCCAAGCAGTGGCAGTTAGTTTATGGGCATGTACCCTACCTAAAAAATTACAAAATGAAGTGGAAAAAATAATTTCAGATTTTATATTAATTTATTATCTGTTCTGTCAATGATCACGCTTCTTGCGACTTATATAGTCTAACATCTATAATGTCATTCGCAGTAACGAAATAGGTCGTAGGTTGCCGAAGCGCACCGATTAAAGAACACGTGCTTTGGGCACAGACAAGTTTGTGCTGCAATTGTTTTCTTTACTATCGCATGCGAAAAATAAAGACAGCGATGCTTCGCATTGCAAGTAACCCGGAGATTAAACTCATTTATAACGTCATATCTTGGGCGCTGCCCCATTCTCAATAGTCAGGTGTTTTCGTCATCGCGCTTTTCGAGTAGTTGCAAAGTAAATGTTTTGAATGATTACTGAATTTATCTTCACTATTGTAATCGTTCAAAACGATTACAATAGTGAAGATAAATTCAGTGCAATATATGAATAGAAATAATGTCACATTAACATTTGAGGATCGAATTGTCATCAACAATCTTGGACGGCCAACACCGATTCTGCAAATCGAGCAAGTTAATATTAATCAAAAACGAACGTACAAACGCACATTTACCAAAACCATATATGAGAAGTATTCCTGATTATGTGGAGGCGAGACAACAAATAAATTTTATTGTTTTCCGTGCATTTTGGCACAAGTCGGAAAACCAATGAGTGCGGGCGATCTTAATCTTGGCTGGATTAAACACGATGTTAATGATTTGAAACATTTGGATGCAAATGTAAAATTCATTCTATTTAATTTCAAAATGCATTCTATTTCACACAGCCATTTGAAAAATGAGCTAGAAATTAGTATGTTAGGGAAGACAGACATTCGTTCTCAACTCAGTAGATATAAATATATATATATATATATATATATATATATATATATATATATATATATATATATATATATATATATATATATATATATATGTATGTATGTATAGAGAGAGAGAGAGAGAGAGAGAGAGAAAGAAAGAGAGAGAGAGAGAGAGAGATGAGCTACCAAAACACATAAAAGAGCTGCAAAGAGAGGGAGAACCATTTGGCTTGAAAATAAACCTAAAAAAAGAGTCAGGTTATGTTCAACAAATTTAACAAAACACTACGATTAATCAAGCAGACACTGACCGACACAAACTCTAAAGTGAAATTTATGGGAGAAATTTCCGAACACTTCCTGATTAAAACTGGAGTACGCCAAGAAGATGGGTTATCCCCACTCCTCTTCAACCTGATCCTGGACAAAGTCATAAGGGAATGGGAAAAAGAACTGAAAAATCAAGGCCAGTGGAAACCAATACGACTCGAACAATCCAAAAACAACATAGAAATATCATGCCTGGTCTTCGCAGACGACCTAGCTATACTCGCAGACAATAAAAAAAGGGCAGCCAAACAGATCGAAGTCCTCAAGGAATGTGCAGAGAAAGTCGGCCTACAAACCTCTTTCAAAAAACCGAATTCTTCTGCTCAAAATTAGATATCCAAAATTTAAACACCAAATTCGGCAAAATAAATAGGGTCACTCACTTCAGATACCTGGGCGAGATTCTCAAACCCACAGGAGGAGAGAAGATAGCACAGAAGACTCGATTACAGAAGATGAAGAGGGCATGTGGCAAGACACACAATATCTACAATAAGAAATGCCTATACACACACGCAAAAATAAGACACTACAACACAGTAATCAAACCGGAAGTACTATACGCAAGCGAGACACTTATGAGGAAAATTCTCGGCCCAAAACTGACAGAGGAAGGATACAGACTACATTCTAGAAAGACCACGGAGAGAATGTCCAACGTAGCGGCGGACATAAGAAAAAGAAGGTTGAAATTCTATGGACATATCAGTAGATTCCCGCTGACAAGACTCACCAACAGAATTCTTACATACATACAAGGAGTCTAGTCAACAGTACCATGGATCACACACGTCAGAGCTGATCTGGGAAAGGCACAAATGGGTCCGATAGAGATTGAGGATAGAAGAACAAAATATATATATGGAATGTTGCATCAGAGAGCGAAGTATCGAGGAGATCGGGAACAAAGTGGACGGAGGAGAGAAAGAGAATCCACGGAGAAAGAATGAGAGAGGTGTGGACGATCAGACACAACACTCCAAAATGAGTCAGAATGCTTTGCGTGATCCAACCGGGTCTATACGCGCCGAATAATAATAATATATAAATATGGAGGTGTGGATCGATACAGGCCATATATATATATATATATATATATATATATATATATATATATATATATATATATATATATATATTACAGAAATATTTCACCCTTTCTCCACGTGGTGCCACCGATCGCCTTCGCCCGACTGTCCACCATACGACGTCACGTGTCTCTCGGGACCGGTTTCTAGCCTTTCAGCCGTCATCAGCTGAGTTCCAGACGAACGCAAGGAAAGCAGTTGGGAAAGACGATCGGGGCCAGGCCAGATCAACTGGCTATTTTAATGACGGGTCGTGATCACACACAACTCACGCCATCAAACGGCGAATGCTCGTAGCAGTCAGGACCGCTCGTAACATTCTGCCTGGAACCTCCCTTTTAGTCCCTAGGTTTAGTCCCTTTCCACAATCAAACAACCCATATTTTCGCCGACTTCTCGTCGGATGGTTTATACATGGAGTTTGTTGACTTCTTTGGACTGCGTCCAATGAGACAACAGTAGTCAGGAGCTATACACTTCCGACCGTTGGGGTCGACAGTCTCATGTGGAACGCACAACAACTTGCGTGTCCGCCATAATGAGAATTGGTTAGTTTCTTGACCGGGAGGAAACCCCACCCATCTCTCACATGAGTCATCCAATGTGAGGGATTGGTTTCGTCTGTTGGCGGTTAGACTCATCAGGGCACCGACATATGCTCCCTCGACGCAGTCCAAAGAAGTAAAAAAACTCCATATTATATATATATATATATATATATATATATATATATATATATATATATATATATATATATATATATATATATATATATATATATATAGGCAGGCATTTGGTAGGCTCAACATAGTGTTTAAGAGCAGACTCCCACTTTGCCTGAAAAGAAAAGTATTCGATCAGTGCGTTCTACCTGTTATGACATACGGAAATGAAACCTGGACACACACATCGCAATCAATTCAAAAACTTCGGGTGGCACAGAGAGGAATGGAAAGATGTATGCTTGGCATTACAAGACGAGACAGAAAGTCCTGCGCATGGATCAGGGAACAAACAAAAGTCTGTGACATCATTGGAAGAGTAAAACAGTTGAAATGGAGATGGGCAGGCCATATAGCGAGGCGATGGGACGACAGATGGACCAAGGCAATCCTGGAGTGGATACCGCTTGATCGCAAACGTCCGCGAAGAAGACCGAAAGCACGATGGACTGATGACATCGTTAAGTATATTGGACCCGAGTGGCAGAGGAAAGCCCAGGACCGTGAAGGTTGGAAGCATGCTGAAGAGGCCTTCATCCTGCAGTGGATCGATACGGGCTGATGATGATGATGATGATGATGATATATATATATACATATATATATATATATATATATATATATATATATATATATATATATATATATATATATATATATATATATATAAATATAAATAAATATCTCTGGACTATATTTACTTGTAAACTATAATACTTTCAAATTTATTTAAATATAAACAAGATTATACGGTGAAGAAATCCAATTAAATTCTTCCACCTGAAGTAAGCTGCGGAACTCCTCTTATATAATTGAATACTAAGTTGTTTATTAGGATGGGGGGAATCTCCGTATCACTTCGAAGAATAAACTAGCTTTATTACGTTTTTTTTTTCAAATCCAATTCCACGATTGTCCCTTCTCGAATTGATATTATTCCAGTATATTCCAATAAATTTCCTTTCTTTTTTTCCTCTTCGCCAAGAAAAAAATTCGGATAAGTCTTATTTCATTCCGAACTTTATGGTATAATTTGATATTTGTTTGTAATAAAAAACAAATTTGAGAGAAACAGGTATTAAAAAGTTCTTTTTTTGTAAAATCAAACACAATGCCGTTTTGTGATATGAAGCATTTTGTATTTGTGTTTGGCCAATACATCTGTTTTCATTTCAGTTGAAGCTGTTTACGTTTTATCTTCGCTCCAAATATACATTATGTGTAAAAAAAGTACATTATGTGTAAAAAGCACCCGGAATTGTTATATATATTTTTTTATTTTCTAATTCTGTAGTATAGACATTACAAATTGTGCCTAGCAGTGATGTATGAATGAAGAATTTGGCTCATTTATTGTTTTAGATATTTTTCCAACTTGTATTCGAGGCCCTGGTGCCACACTCGGTTGCACAGATATTTTTCTCTTCTAATGCTCTCTCGATTACATCAGTGATTCGATATAATTGATCTATTGTCGGGTGCTTATTGCGGAATCCAAACTGATGCGTTGGAATAAAATACTTCTCTATAATGGGTTTGAGGCGTTGTAGGAGCAGCTTTTCAAACAACTTGGATATAATCGGCAACAAGGATATTGGACTGTATGATGTTTTGTCTTCAGTTGTTTTGCCAAATTGTATATCAAAAATAATTGTTATATAAAACAAAAACAAAAATAATTTATTGATCAGAATTTATTTTGTCTTCTTCAAAGTAGGCCCTATTAACCACTGCTTGACCCAATCCTCCATTCATTGTTGACAAGCTGATTGAGGTATGGCGTTCAGTTCCTTCATCGAATTTTTATTTATGGCCCCGATTGATACATTGATTTTAAAATGGATGAAACGTAAGATGTACAGCATATGGTAGAGTAACAGAACATGCGGCAGAAAAGGGGCGAACATTTGCGAGAAAGTATTTGTTTCTGTTGAAAAGAAATCCTACTGTAATAGAAGATATGGCAAGACTAAAATGGTTATTTCCTCTATGCTCTCCTACTACTCCTACACTCCTCGAATTTTTCTCATCTATAATGATCATAAAGAAAATAGAGAACGATAAAAAAAATTAAAAATAACAGTTTGCGAAACTCCAAGAAATTTACCAAAACCAAACTTATCGATGCGCTTTCTGAGTATAGATTCAATGATCTGGTGACGATCCTAACATGATTGGTAACAAGTGGTAAATCTCTTCGAGTTTGGTGTTTCACATCGAAGGTTCCAATAGAAAAATTCCATAATATTTAAAGGAAACTTTTTAAAACTACAAGAAAATTTTTGACATTTAAAAACGCACTCTCTATGGTTTGAAACTCGTTGGATTACAGACAATTTTTTCCTTTAAAAATTATCTTTCCTACCTCTCATATCTATAGACATACACTCAGTAAAAATGGTCTTTGAACATCTGTAGTGAAATCGAAACAAACCTCTTTATTGGGAGAAATAAACGTCATATGTTATAATTGATTAAAAACACAATTTCGGGTAACAATAAACTTTGTTGTATGCACAAAACATTCGATAGAAACAAAACCGTATAACGTAAATAATTGAAAACAAACCCAGATTAATTACCACCGAATGAAGATGAAATAACAAAGCAAATCGAACGACTTAAAAATAACAAGGCTTCTGGTGAAGATGGAATCACTGCTGAATTATTCAAATCCGCTGGTCCAGGTACAATCAAAGAAATAACAAAAAATTCTACAAGAAGTTTGGCGAACCGAACGGATTCCGAAATATTGAAAATATTCTCTAATCCATCCACTACATAAGAAAGGAGATAGAATGGATGTAAACAACTACAGAGGGGTATCTCTTCTCCCAGTTTGTTACAAAATTCTATCTCAATGTCTACTAGACAGAGCACAGTGATAGTTAGAACCTAAAATTGGTGAATATCAAGTAGGTTTTCGACCTGGTAGATCCTGCCCGGAACAGATCTTGAATTTAAAGTTGATCCTAAGGCATCAAAAACTATACAATAAAAATCTCGTCTGTACATTTGTGGATTTCAAAAAAGCATATGATTCTATTGACCGTGGAAACAAAATATTCGAAAAAACTTTCTGAACACGTTATTTTTCAAAATTGTCATAAACGTTTTATTTCAATATCCTGTTGGCCCACCCCTACTTTTTATAACAACCAATACATCGTTTTTCATTGAATTAACTAATTTTTTGTTACGTCTGGAGGTATAAGAGTCCATTCCTGTAAAATTTCTTCTCTAAGGTGCTGTTTGTTTTTAATCCTTTTCATTTTATAATTCCTTCTAATATAGCCCAACAAATGATCGATAGGGTTCAAGTCTGGCGATGGGGGTGGTGTCCAGAGCAGTCTAGGTGCATTGTACAGCAGCCATTCCTGTGTTTTTCGAGCCATATGCTTGGGGCCGTTCTCTTGTTCGAAACGGAAAATATTTTCCAAACCCTTTAATTGCGCTATTCTTTATATTACTTTTTAGTATATTGATGTACATGTATTGCTCCATTAACCCATCAACTATGTGCAAATTTCCAACTTCTGCAGCTATCAGGTAACCCCAAATAAACACCCCTCCGCTCCCATGTTTTGACCCTTACAATATTTTTTAGTTTTAAACGCACTTTTTTCCTTCCATTCGACCCAAAGACGAATTTGCTTTCGTCAGAGAAGAGAACATTCTCCCAAAAGCCCTCCGGCTTGGTTAAATGGTCTTTAGCAAATTCGGGGCGGTTTTTCTTGTTCTGCTTGCTTATGTAGGGCTTCTTCCTAGGCGTTTGTCCGTGCAACCATCGTTTTTTAATAATTTTACGGAGTGTTTGATTACTGATGCATAATAATCTTCATTGAGAATACATGGAATTTCTCTGGCACTTGCATATGAACTGGTGTTAACTTCTTGAATGACTGCATGCTTTTAGATGTTGTTTAATTTTTCTGGTCGTCCTGAACGAGGTCGTCCTATTGTCAGCATTGCCGACCTCCTTTTACCGGAAAATAAGATAGTAAATTGTAGACGATGGCTTTATAAAAGTGTTTCTAATTTGTCGAAATGCTTTTCCTTCTCGATCGGTGCTTTTTCCTTCCGAGTGGTGCACGGAACTTCCATATAGAAGGCTAATATTAAACTGATTAAAAAAAGGAAAGGAAAGGATTTACGGTTAGAGGCGCATCAATATTTAAGGCTATTTAGCGACTGGACTTACACAGCTTAACGTGGGTGGTTCCGAACTACGGTCTTCCGCTACCGACAAACCCAGGCCAGCACCCCCTCTCAGGCTATCAACTCTTTGGTTATGTGCCTACCCATAAGTCTATCAGGAAGCCTACTGACTAGCGAGTGAGTGACCAATAAATGTTGACCACCAATGCACTTTTCATCCGGCCTTACCCAGTCTTTAACTGGCGTGACTGAGGGGTAATTGGTAGTCGGATTTTACCCTCTTGCCTAGAAACAAGCACAAACATTTAGATGTGGATATGTGTGGGTGTGTGCCAAATACCCATCCGAACGCTGGAATCGAACCAGCTACTTTTTACCACCAGGGCCTGCGAAACTGATTGAGTAAATCATGAATTGTAAGGATCAAGCTGTAGATGGTGTACTTTAGTAAACAAAAGTGTTTAAAGATGAAAATAAGTGCGTAAAGTTTCAATTTAATCTGACGTTTTGAAGTGGGTGAAAGAACGTTGAAAGATTCCCTTACATAGATAGATACAGGTGAGGCTAATAACGGCGTGTTGAAATATGACGGATCCTCGATAAAGTCAAAGTGGATTTTCTTTCGATTTATACATGCAATGCTCAGTATTCGTGGAAATAATTAAACAAGTTATTCATTAAGGAGGTGGAAATTTTTTTCTGAAAGTCACTGTCTTGAATATTCCTGAATCTCCTGAATATCTCCTGAATATTCTTCAGGATTTGAAATACACCGTATGTCGAAAAAATAACGGAACTTTTTAAATTTAAAGAAAACTACTAGAGCCATCTATCGAAACAATAAACGATCTGAAAACTGTATATATCCTCTATAAAACAAAACCTCCACCATAAGAATCCACCAACGGGTTGTCATGTTATGGGGCTAAAAGTGACAGTAACTTTTGTCAAATCGTCACAATAACACAATAAAACAATGAACGAGATTAAATTTCGAAAGAAGATTTGCGAGATTAGATTCTTAAAGATGCGTGAAAAAACAAGTCTGTGTGCTTCAACATTCCCTCTATTTACCTGATTTATATCCATGTGAGCTTTCCCGAAGCTCAAATTAACGGAACGTCTTATGTCAGCGTTACAAAAGTCATGTGTAACAGCCATGACGAGGGTTTTTAAGGCGATTCCAGAAAACGGTTGATAGTCGTGCTCAGCGCTGCATTGATGCGGAAAGGATGTATTTTGAATAAAAAGAAATAATTTTACAAAATCGCTATTTTTTTTTTAATTTAAAATGTTCCGATTATTATTTTTCAACGTAATGTGTAATATTAATATATTTCTAAAAATACAAATTTTCGAGTGAGTTTTATATCGTTTGGGACTTTTTTTTAATATTTGTTTGATTTGAATGAATATAAAAAATAAGGGACTTCGTGATAAGCAAGTATTAAAAAGTTTCTTACTTTTTAGGACATTAAATATCCTTTTGTTTCTTTTTTGGTAGCGTAGTTAGTAGGGTTATCGATAAATAGATGTTGATTCGGTCAAAAATTAAAATTTTTATATTTTGACCGGTCAACTATTGAGTTGTTCGGTTCAATGTGTGAGAGCTCACATTGTCATAGTGAAAAACGATCCTGCGATGCTGGTTGTTTTTTCTTATTCGTTCAAAGACTTCTGGCAAACAAATGGTTGTGTATCAAGCAGAATTGACCGTTCTACGATTCTCTGGTGGCACTGTAACCACATGCCCATTTATCTTGCGCGAACAATTTTTGTTAGGTTTGGCTTATTTTAAAAGACCCATACAGTCGACTGCGGTTTACTTTCGGACTCATAAGCATAGATCCAATTTTCGTCACCTTTGTAGATGTTGGCACCACGATTTTATTTTTTCAACATTTCTTTGCACGAATCAACACGAGCCCGTTTATGAGCGATTGTCAAATTATGCGGAATCCAACGCGCACAAATCTTTTTCACGGGTAAATGTTCATGTAGAATCTTGTGTAGAATCGATGTTTTCTGGTACAACAACCGATTTTGGACGACCTTCTTTAAATGCGTTCGTGAACGAACGACGGACACGATTGAATTCACTAAACCACAGCGCTTTTTGATAGTGCTTCATCGCCTAATGTCAAAGTTGATCGATGTGTGAGATGCCACGTCGAAATCGTAGGAAATTCTTATGAATTAATTCCATTTTTTGATTGAGATAAAATTTTCAAGTCACCAAACAACACAAATAACGTCTGTATGACGAAAAGTTCTGACAAACGGTCTACAACACCACTGTTGCCACTTCCGGACGCATAAATCGCAACCCTGGTGTCATACAGAAAATACCTCACATTTGTACATTTGTTCTAAGTGATCAATATTGAACGAGGTACTTTAACACCATCTATTGTAACTCATAATCATTAGCGCTGTTAATCCATTTAAACCATTCCTATCTTATTTTCTTCTATTTTCAATTTTCGAAATTACAGAAAAACACGCGAACTTTATAATAACCATAACATCCCCTCACAACCCCCCAGCCCTCTAAAGTCGATTATATAATCAGGACCAGAAACTATAAACCTCAAATTTCTACGTGTAATTAAAGACAGATTAAAATGTAATTTGGCTCGGATATTGATGCTTCCTTAATCAATAATTACTGTTCGGATAGTTTAGAGATGCCTGAAGTAACTGAAATCATTCATCGGGTAAGATTTGGTAGCTCGATGGTGACAATCGTGGGAACTGTAGTCATTGAGCTCGTAAGAAAGCATCTTCAAAACAAAAACTACTGTTACAGCTAAAAAACTGAGATTATATTTCCCCATTCACAAATTCATTAACGAAATGCAAACTACAGTTTAACAAAAAAAAAATTAAACTCAAAGAAATTTACAAATTATAACAAAGAATTAAAATTAATTATGAAGGTATCCGAAGTGAACGGCTATAGTAAGAACATTGGAGATAAATTAATTAGAAAACTTAAGTTTAGAAAATTGTTGAAAGAATCTTCGACTTTTCAAAAGGACCAGAACAAAAATAAATTCATGGTGATACCGTTTGATGTCCAATTAACACGAGGGTTAGACAAAATTTTTAATAAAAGTGGACATTAAAGTTGTGTACAAACCACATAATAAATCTAGAGAAGTCTTGAATAACCCAAAGGATAAAGCAGATCGAGGTATTTGGCATTCAGCACATACGGAACGATCGTATCATTTATATCTAGAGGGAGCTGCTCTGTTATTTTCTTGTTGGTGAAACTGATATATGTAGATTTTTAGTTCATTCAGCTTGATTTTCCATTTTTTTACTCCAATTTACTATTTCATCGCTTGCTGATTGTAGTTTTCTAGTTAAGGTTTTTATATTTTGGTTCACTGTTAGTAAGAACAATATCGTCAGCAAATGTGGCTATTGCAGTGTCTGTTAGAGCTGGTAAATCACTAATATATAATAGATAAACGACCGGACCAAAAACGCTTCCTTGAGGAACTTCCGCCCTTGTTTCTTTCAAGTCAGAGTATTCATCTTCTTTTTTGTTTAGCTTGTATAATAGGCCTTCATGCCACGCTTTATCAAAGGCCTGGAAAGACATCTGGAAAGACTGCAAAGCATATCTGTTTTTCTTCCAGTGCAAGTTCTATTTTCTCAGTGACACAATGAACTTAATCAATGATTGAATGTATAGATCTGAAACCAAATTGATAATCTGATATAAACTTATTGTCTTCTATTAGTGGTTTCAGCCGTTTTAACAGCAACTTTTTAAATAACTTTGAGATTATTGGCAACAATAAAATAGGCCTATAGGATCTGATATCGTTGGGTGGTTTGCGTAGCTTTGGTCTCATGATTATTTCGGCTACTTTCCAGCTTGCGGGGCTATGTCTCAGACAGAAGGATGCATTGAACAGTTGTGTGAGCAGAAGTATGTCTTTTCTAGGCAGCTATTTTAATATTTCACCTGTGATTAAATCAAACCCAGGTCCTTTTTTTGGAATTAAAATTAACCTTTATTTATTTACTTACATCTTTTGGAGTAACTGAAGTTTCACTTTTTATGTTGTCTATTGCTTCCAGTGTAGTATCTTCGTTGATTTTGTTAAGAGTACGTTTCGAAGATACAGAACGAACAAAATTTGCGACAACCATATTCGATATTTGTTGAAATCATTAATGTAAATAAAAGTGTGTACGTCAATGAGTTTATCAAGTACAAAATTTTTTTTTCGATCTCAATCACTTGGAACGGCCGTTTTATCTAGTAAGTGGATTTCATCGGTAGCATTTGTTTACATAGATTGAGTGACGTTTAGCTGTTTGACGTGTCTTAAATAGTGAGTGAAGTCCTCTATCATAATGTATACAAACGCCGAGATGACTGACATACAAGCTAGGCGATTGTACAGTGAAAGATTTCCAGCCCGTAGGGTCCCCGACCGAAAAATCTTCGTCTTCGTGAAACAGGCACATTAAAACGAACTGAAGGGGTAGGAAGATCACTGACTGTAAGAACGGTACAGAATGTGCTGGACATGATAGCGGAAGAGCCTGGTAGTTCTACGCGAAAAATTACAAATACTTTGAATGTGAGTCACTGGACAGTTTGGAAAATTCTTAAGGACTATTTGTTGTATCCATACCACATTCAACGCGTTCAGGCACTACTACCTGTTGATTTTCCTCCACGTATTGCATTATGTCAATGGATATTGCAAACTTTACTTCGCATCCCTCTATTCCTGACACAAATTCTTTTCACCGATGAAGCCACTTTCGCAAGAAACGCAATAAGGAATTTTCATAATAACCATGTGTGGGCAGATGAAAATCCGCATGAGGTATGCGAAGCTAGTTTTCAACATCAGTTCTCGTTGAATGTTTGGGTTGGAATTGTAGGTGACTATCTAATTGGACCGGTATTTCTACCACAAAGACTTACTAGCGAGATGTATCGCAACTTTTTCGAATCAACGCTGCCTGAGTTTCTGGAAGATGTACCATTCGTAACAAGGCATGAAATGTGGTTTATGCCCGATGGTGCACCACCATATTTCAGTTTGGTTGCTCGTGATTTTTTAACACCAACATACGGATATCGCTGGATTGGTCGAAGTGGGCCACACGCATGGCCTGCTCGATCCTCGGACTTAATCCCCCTGGATTATTTCTTCTGGGGATATCTGAAGTCATTAGTTTACGCTACTCCGTTGAAGAATTTGGATGATTGTTTGAATTGTTGATGTGTTTGAAAGAGTTCGGCAGTCAATGACGAGACGATTGAATGCTTGTATCAAGGCTGGAAGAAGTCATTTCGAACATTTATTATTAATGTCGTAAATATTGTTCACCCTGTATCTTCGAGACAAAGGAGTTTTTCAAAAATCATCATACAACAAAAATCAGATGCTCTGCAAATAAGTATTCCGCTTTTTGTTTACTGTCACGTGCCCATAGTCCCATCTCTTTTCTGATCGGTGGTGGTTTCTGAAATCCGTTTTCTCATCCGCCGCTAGATTTTTTAGGTATATACTGACCGATTCTTCTTTGATTTTTTGTATTTCACGGCGAAGTGTTTGGATAATGTGATTTAAAATGTTTTTGTCAGCCGGATCTCTCGACTGATGCCATTTTCTTCTGGTTTTTCTTTTTTATTTGACAATTTCTCTGATTTCTATAGGATAGTTAACTCATTTAGTTACATGAATAATTTCTTTTGTATTGTTATAAGTTGCTGTTTGTATTATAGTTGTAAATTTCTCAGCTTCTTCTTCGAACTGAACTATTGTTTTTAATTCTATATTGAGATTAATATTTTTTGCAGTTCTATTTTAAAACTTTCCCAGTCGGTAGTTTTATTGACTAATATGAGTCAAGCTTCCTTTTTGATAATTCGTTCACTCAGTGTTATCATAACTGCTGAATGATCAAAATCTATGTCAAAGTTTTCTTCTGTTAACATTCTATATTAACAAAATGTGTTGATACTTTTCTTGAAATGAAGAAGTCCAATACATCAGGTACGTTGTTAGAGTCGGTCGGCCAGTATGTAGTTTACCAATGAAATGACAATTACAGCCTCTTTTGCTTATGGCTTTTCTTAATTCACGGCCTTTGGTAGTGGTCAGTCTGGATCCCCAATCCACGTGTTTGGCGTTGAGATCTCCACCAAGTATGAATCTCTCGACAGGATGCTCTAGAAGGGATATGTAGTCTTCCATCTCAAACTTATATCGAGGTGGACAATATACTGCTCCTACTATTAAGTTTTGGGTGTGGCGATATTTTTTGCATTTTTTACACTGTACAATGTACTTATTTATTTTCATTACTTCTATTATTAATTTAATCCTATTGTTGTATTGCATGTTGTAGATTTTATGGATATCTTTTTTATCCTTCACAAGCACTTCTTCGTAGCACATTCTGTAATGCTTAAGGAAAGTAATGTTAGTGTGAAAATGGTACTGGAAGAGTTAAAATATATAAAATACCATCGGTCAATAATAGGCAATTTTAAGATGGTTGGTTTTCTAATTGAAATGCAAGACGGGTATACTAAATACCCCTGTCACCTTTGCTTATGGGAAAGCAGATAAATACAGTACATTACCAACAGCGTATATGACCTGATCGAATCGAATTTCAGATAGGAAAAAATAATGCGAAGTCGAAATCAATGGTAGAGCCTAAGAATATGTTGATGCCGCCATTACATATAAAATTAGGTCTAATGAAGCAATTTGTGAAAGTCCTGGATCCAAATTCAGAAGATTTTAAATATTTAAACGGATTTTTTCCTAAATTATCTGAAGCTAAAGTTAAAGCGGGTATTTTCGTCGGACCACAAAATAAACAGTGATGATTTCACAAAATTCCTCAATGCTCGTAAAAAACAAGCCTAGAGCAAGAGTTTTAAAACAATTGTTAATGGTTTTCTTGGAAACAACAGAGCTGGCAATTACGAAGAGTATGCTTGAGAGCTTTAAAATTATGGGCTGCAGAATGTCCCATAAACTTCATATGCTACATTCTCGCCAGGATCAATGTCTAGTCAGGTGCAAGGAGAACGTTTTCACATTATTTTTTCCTTTATTTGTAACGTACGTGAAACCAATATAGAAGCCAGACCCAAAAATCGTGTCGACCGGTGTAATCGACGGATAGTAATAGAACGTCAGCCCGTCAGACTGCTTAGAATTTAATTTCTTGGAAGAATGCGTCAGCAGCGGGAAGAAACTCGCCCTATCATATATAAGGACGAGACGAACATTCACTCATCACACACTCACGAAAAGAAATGGAGCGATGAAACTTTATAAAGCTTACAAAAACCTTTAATTATTAATGGCTATATTGGATGGAAATCAAGCAGGGCAAGTGGTGACTACCATCATGACATTTACGACAATTACAAAAAGTGGGTTTCGGGGAAACTCATTCCGAATTTGCAACTGAAAAGTGTTGTGATAATCGACAATGCCCCATACCATACCAAACAAGTGGAAAATGCACCAACATCATTGTCACGAAAAGCGAAAATGCAAGAATGGTTGCGGCTTAGGAGAATACATTTTAACAATAAGATGTTAAGACCTCAACTTTACAACCTTATAAAAACCCATAAACCAACGCACAAAAGATATAAAATAGACGAAAATTTTAATGCAAAAGGTCACAACATATTGCCGACTGCCATCATATCATCCAGATCTGAATCCCATCGAGTTTGTTTGGGTCGAAATGAAAGAATATGTTGCCAGAAAACATGTGAATTTTAATCAGGTGATTAAACATTGTGCTGACTTCTTTAAGGACTTCGCAGCTGACAGATGGAAATCTCGGCGTGAGAGTGAACCAACAATAGATGCGGATGTGACACGAATTTGGGCGAAAACGATTCTGATTCAGAAAGCGACGAAAGTGATGGGTCAGGCCTAAAGGAAAGTGATTTATCAGGAATAGAAGAATTGAATGACGATCGCAGGGCTCGAAACGTAACTATTGAAAATAATAAAAGTTGTTTAATTTGTAAATTATGTTATGTAAATGTGTCTGTAAAATATTATTTGATATTATTACCCTTATTTAGGTTAAGTAGTCATTAAAATATAGATATTGTTAGTTCATTATTACTCATATTCTACTTTATTATGTTACATATTAAGATGCATCCCTATGACCCTATATATAATCAAAATTTTACCTGTTTGGATGTCAATAAATCTCTTTTGTTTTGATCTAATCCAGGCCCAATTTAATATACAGTGAATTTGAACAAATAATTTTGTTTTGTTTACCATAATAATTATTATAATATTATTAATTAATTATTATAATAATATTAATAATTATTTTTGTAATTGATGAATGCACTTCTTTTAAACACGCGTCGTTCATTATTTTTAACTTACTTAACTAAAAAGTGATTGCAAAAATTTGTTGCATGAACTGTACATTCGAGGAACTCTCCGTTTTCTGCCTCTGTTATACAGTGACCCTCTCACTCTCTCTTTTGCGCATCTCACAGGCCAAGCTATGTTAGTTGAGCTGTAAATACTTTTGAATATTTAAAAGAAACTTTTCACAAAAAGAAATGCACCAACGGATGTCCAGCCAATCATTTGGCTTACTTAACGAATGCCACTGTATCACTAAGGTTGTCGAATAGCTCAAGCATACCAAATCACTGGCAAACTAACTATTCACGAGAGTTTACAAATAAGTGTACAGAGAATGCTTTGCTTAATGGATGTTTCTGCCCCATGCTGGACATCTGCGTTTCCAGAGAGCTAAGAAAAAAACAGAGAATATAGTGTCGAAAATTAAGTTTTTTGCCGCCTGAAATTTCCATTTCAAAAGCCTGAACGTTAATTAAAATTAAATTTTTCAGAAAAATTATGCCAATAGTTTTGTGGAGATTTTTCGATTTTTCAATTTTTTTTTTAAACACGCATACAAATTAAAACAAAATCGTTTTACATATAATCCATCCCAGATCCCAGAATAGAAAATATACTGAATAAATCCTAGACAGACCACATGAAAGTCATCGATCAATATTCCCCACGTTATCCAATTCTCGTGGCTCATAACGATTAGCTCAATTAATCTAGTTAGCTCGTCCTCCTTCTTTTTTCTACTCTCCATTTTCCAGATTACATAAAAGCACGCGAACGTTACAACAAAACAATGCCATGCTAACTCCCTTCCAATCCCCTGACCCCTTAAGTCGATTAAGCGATCGAGACCAGAAACTATAAACCTCACGTTGCCAGTTTTAATTAAAGACGGATTAAAGGGTAATTTGTCTCGGATATTGATGCTTCATTAATCAATAGTTGTTGGTCGCATAGTTTAAAGGCTTCCGAAGAAGCAGGCTTGTCCATTTTCGCTTGACTAAGTGGAATCACTAGACGAATATCGTTTGGTTGTTTTTTACTTATTAATTATTAAATATTACTTAATATTTATTACCTATTACCTATTACCTATAACCTATTACCTATTACCTATTACCTATTGCCTATTACTTATTACTTATTACGTATTACTAATTACTTATTACTTATTACTTATTACTTATTACTTATTATGTATTGCTTATTACTTATTATTTATTACTTATTACTTAAAAGAAAGAAAAGAATAAAAACAGGAAATAAAGAAAGAAGAAAAGAAACAAAGAAAAATAAAAAAAGGGAAAGGAAAAAGAAAGAAAGAGAGAATTCAGAGATGTTATTTCTTTTCTCTAACGTCGAGGAGTTTTATTCCGTATATCCAAAAGAATATCCAAAGAATGGAAGGTATAATAAAATTGAGTGATAAATTATATTATAATAAATATTGCTTACATAATAAATAAATACCTGTCCAATTTTCGGCATATGCATATATCTAAAGGCTAAAGAGGAAACCCCACTAAATAAAACAGCGTAATCAGAGCCGAAATGGTAATTAAGCTAATCAAAGTTGATTCGAGCAAAAGCAATTCGTGATGTCCCGATGAAAATTTAATTTTAATTAGGGAAAAACCACCAATTAGTCCATTAAAAATGTTGCTTTTCGAAGAGCGCGGGGAGGACAGTTCATTAAAACGGTAAAAAGGGCCTTGTCGGTGGGCGTCGTTAAATTTCTATTTCGACATTTCTCGGGCGGAACCACGTCGAAAAAGGGAAAAGGGTCTACTTTTCGAGATCCGTTAAAAATCATGGGGAGAGAGTCTAATCCGGGATTTCCGTTAATATTTCTTCTCTTTTCGGTGGTGGCACAAGCCCTGCTCTGCTTTAAATGAAAGAGTTTTTGGATTGACATCCCAAAATCAGTTTTTGTGATAAATCCATTCACTTCTTCAACCTTCAACTGATGACACTTGAAGAATTTTATTTATACTGGTCAAACAAAAATATCAGATCTTTCTAACGAAATATTTTTAAAAAGAACATGGACATATAAGGGTGGTCTGTAAAGTTTCCAGCCTCAAGATGAAGATGGCGTTACTTGTCAAAAATATCCGAGAAATATTACTGCGCGTGCGTTGAAAGATAACCTTGAAAATGTCAGCCTTATTACCCGCTCAGTTGTTGTTTAACAATCATTTATGTCAGTCGATATTAGTGTTTCTGTAAAGTTTATCGACTAACCGATTATCGAGCCGTCATTCAGTTCTTCAATTTGAAAAGTTTTTCTTTCGGGCTTCTCTGCCTAGTCGCTCTATTGCCTTTGCATTTTTTCTTTGGATAGGTCTATTACAGCTTCTTTGGTAGATATTAGATTTAATTCTATTAATAAAGATATTATATTTAACTGAGGTAGTCGATACTTGATGGAAATTCATTTAAAATAAAAAACCAAGATTAATATCTAAATTTCCACTATATTAAACACTTGTACGTATGAAAATTGTTTCGACACACAGTGTCTTTTTCAAATACACACTAAATTACAGTAAGAAAAGCAGTTACTACCTAAACTAATCTAATAAAACCATAAATGATGATAGTGGGAGTCCCACGTCTCAATGTCTAGAGTAATATAAGTTTAACAAGGGTGAACCATTCAAGTCTACCTGATCATTAAGTAAAATACCCCAATTTTTTCTTTTATTAATTTCTAGGCTCTCTAAAAGATTTATTTTTTTAGATTTATTTTCGTTATGCAACATTTTGAAATTATCGTTGAAAGTGTGATTTTCTAACATTAAGTGATTGGCATAATGAGAATTATTCTGTTCTTTAATATAACTTCTTTTATGTTCATTAAGCCTGGTGAAAAAGGATCTTCCTGTTTGTCCAACATAGACTTTTGGACAAGAACCGCACTCAATTAAATAAACTCCTGATTTATGAAGTTTATTTGTTTGACTTTTATTGTTTTTTATTAAGCGTCCAAGACTATGGTTTGTTCTGAATGCAATATTTATATCGCTTGTTTTTGACAAATGTTTAGAAATTAATTTGTACAATAATATTTGGACAAATTACTAATTAAAAATAACGTTAATTCAATCATAAAACAAGAAATTTTAGACCTACTATCAATTACTTTGGATCAGAATTATTTTGAGTTTGATAACAGATTTTATTTTTCGAAAAAAGGTTTGATAATGGGGAACCCTTTAAGTCCTTTACTGGCGGAAATTTTTATGGATAATTTAGAAGATAAGATATGTCAACATCAGCTATTCAAATCATCACTTTACTGGTATAGATATGTTGATGACATTATAATTTGTTTTACGGGTACTGACAGACAATTAAATCAATTCCTAACTTATATAACCTCTTTACATAAGAACATTCATTTTACAGTTGAAGAACAATACAACAGTATTAACTTTTTAGATTTAACAGTCACAAGAAAAGAGAATAAGCATGATTTTGCAATTTATCATAAGCCATCTCACACAGATTTAGTTATATATAACAAGTCTTGTCATCCTTATTCTCAAAAAATGGAAGCATTTAATTCATTCATACACAGATTAATAAATACCCCAATGTCAATAGATAACTATAACAAAGAATTGAATGTCATCAAACAGATCGCAGTGAATAATAGTTATGAACCAAACATTATAAATAAATAAAATATAATTAATAAAAAATGTTATAATAATACCATTAATTAAATATATCCTGTCAATAAAGTCAAGAACACCGCTTACAAAACAATTACTTATACAGGAAAAGTCACCAAATTAATTTCTAAACATTTGCCAAAAACAAGCGATATAAATATTGCATTCAGAACAAACCATAGTTTTGGACGCTTAATAAAAAACAATAAAAGATTCAAATAAACTTCATAAATCAGGAGTTTATTTAATTGAGTGCGGTTCTTGTCCAAAAGTCTATGTTGGACAAACAGGAAGATCCTTTTCCATCAGGCTTGATGAACATAAAAGAAGTTATTTTAAAGAACAGAATAATTCTCATTATGCCAATCACTTAATGTTAGAAAATCACACTTTCAACGATAATTTCGTTGTGTATCGAAACAATTGTCGTACAAGTTTTAAATATAGTGGAAATTTAGATATTAATCTTGGTTTTTTATTTAATAAAGATATTTACTAAAAGAACTTACTCAATGATATACATATTATAGAAATGTAAATACATTGAAAACAGGTATGATCAAGGCAAAAAAAAACGCAAAATAAAATTGTCAGGACGAAAACTCTTCCCGTCCGCCCGTGCGTAAAAGGATAACTGAAAAACGAATCCACTCTTGACCATTTCGCCTCGGTGGGACTCTTCTCCCCCACCCGTCGCTTTCCGATTGTATAAACAATGTAAACCGCCCCATATTTCACTTAATCCTTTCTTTGGCCGTTAATGGCCAGCCGGGGAACAAGACACCTTTTGAATTTCTGAAAATTTCCACGGAATTAATGAGCGTACCGAATCGGGGACAGTTTTTGAACGGGACCGAATGGATTTGATACTGGACTAGGATTTTCGGCGAAAAGAAAGAATAGAAATAGGTCGGTGCTGAATACGAACCGTATTTGGGATAGGATTAGAACTTATTTACTAGACATACTTACTATTTTAGCATTTAAGCATACTCGGTACGTATAATTTAATTGGGGAATTGGGTTTTTGAATAAAAAAGAATTATCGATTTTTTTACTTTATTTTAAAACTGTATCATAAATAATATTGATAATCGACGAAAAAACTTTTAAAAAATTACTTGCAATTAATTATAAATTAATTAAAATTTAAAATAAAATCACGTGACTAGGAAGGCGACACGATTATCTTCCATGTTTGTGACGTCATTATGTTAAAGAGTTTTTACATAAATACTATCAACGGCTTTTAACTGTGTATATATTGTCAAAATTATTGAAGATTAGAGCAAACAAATTTTGTTGATCATTAATTTAATTTACTAATGTGTGACAAAGGGTTCATAAAGGTCAATTCTGATAATATACCTGGTGTGGGCAATGGCGGTTGGCCCATAAGGGCACGTAGGCACGTACCCCACCTGAAAAGTTAAAAAATGAAATGAAAATTTGATGTCTGATAGTTACACTCGTATTTCTACACAGCAAAGTGTGTGTATAATACTAAAAATGTAAAATTTTTGGTTGCGACGCGTTTCCCTATGCCCATTCCCAAATTTTGTTATACGTGCCCCACCTGTTTTTTCCCCCACGAACCGCCGCTGGGTGTGGATATTTTTATGATCACAGATTTTCTCAAAGATACCATTCGGTCCAATTCAGCTGAAGTTCGAAGTGCTTAAGCATCAGTTTGAATTTCGGCCCCAATTCAACTGAAGTTTGAGTGATCAAGCATGGATGTAAGTTTTTTAAAAAATAATATATGTAAATTTAAATAAGTAACAAAATATTTCTATTAAATATAATTAAACTATTTTTAGGATGAACTTGAACCATTCAAGTCCTCTTGGTCATTTAGCCAAATATCCACATTTTTTTCTTTTACTAATTTCTAGGCTCTCAAGAGATTTTCTTTTTTAGACTTATTTTCATTGTGAAATACCTCAGTTAAACAATACATTAATAGTCCCCCCCCCCCCCTCAGTTCCAACACTTGTTGATATTACTAATAAAACTAGATACCTACCCAAATAATCTTCATGGTAAATTGCCAGATATGAAATAAGAGTGATGTTGTTCCGAGTAGATGGGCGAGCCATCCGGACTCGAAGAACACCTTAATATCTGGAGAAGTATGTTAACGGTCCTCACATTTCTTGTCGGCAGGATGCCAAAACCGTATTAAGACCCGGCCAGACAATGTTGTTTATCGTTTTAATTAAAAGACTGAAGTTAGTGCGAGGCGAACAAGGAGACGATAAAGTTAAAGAGACGCTTCCAAGGTGCAAACCTTCGCAAGCCGTTATGTTACGTTATGACGTGACTAACTGTTATACGGCCTAGGAGACTTCACAACGTACATACTCGTATATGAAGTTGTACGACGTTAAATATATCAAACATTGACAATGTCAATGTGTTCCTTAAAAATCTTGCTGTTATAATAATATCCATTTTGATTTAATTATACCGTGAAAGTCTCAATACGATGATAGGGCTTACTAAAAGTAGTTATCAATTTAAAAAATCACAGAACCTCTTCAAACAAGCCCAACTTAATTTCAACCTCAGAGCCGTAAACTGTATTAAAAATAACAATAATAATAAGTTTATTTGCTGTATCAATGATTACAATACAATAATATTTTACTTATTGAAATATATTGAAATATTGAAATATACAATAATTCAATTATTATTATTATTCACGTACGGGCCCTGGTGGACCACGCGAAGTACAGTAGAGGCGTTTGTTGTTGTTAGCCTTCCTTTGCGCCCATACTGATTTCATTCTTTCGCTATGAGCTTTTTTTCTTTCGTCAGACCAAGTTGTTCCAGTCTTCCTACATTTTTCTCTCTAGCTAACCTCCCAAACGTTAACCTTGTGTCTGAAACAGTCCTGAATTTGATTTTGTGTAATATTTGCTGATCTTAGGTCCTCTTTAATTGCACATTTAATTATTTCTACTTTAGCCCTACTTTTATTTTCATAAAATTCGACTATTTCTCTAGTTAGCCTATCCGTTTTATGTGTCCGTAAAACTTAAGTCTTCTTTTTCTCATCTCGCTATGTATATCTGTGTACTGTTTGATTTCTTTGTTTTCTCGAAGTCGGTATGTTGTACTATTTATTTGTTTGAGGCCTAAGATTTTTCTTTCCTCCTTTTCAATTTCCTCGATGTCTCTGTTTCTATTCAAAATGAGCGTTTCTGCCCATATAGACATTCTGGCTTAAATAACTGTGTTGTAATGTCTCAGTTTTGTGTTTTTAGATATGCATTTTTTGTTGTAAATATTTTGTGTAAGTCTCAATGAAGTTACCATTTTTGGGCATCTGCCCAAACCCGACCGTCCCATGGGGTCATCACGCCCGAGAACGTGACGTGCAGCGAGTATATAAAACCGATCGTCCCATGGGGTCATCACGCCCGAGAACGTGACGCGCGGCGAATATATGAAGGCGACCGTCCCATTGGGACATCACGCCCGAGAACGTGACGCGCGGTGAATATATAAAGCCGACCGTCCCATGGGGTCATCACGCCCGAAAATGTGATCCGCGGCGAGTTTATAAAGCGACCGTCCCATGGGGTCATCACACCCGATAACGTGACGCGTGGCGAGTATATAAAGCCGACCATCAGAACACCAGTGACTAAAGAGGCCAGAACAGCTCGAAAGAAAGCGAAGTCAGAAGAAACAGAGGAATATAAGCAAACTGAAGGGATAAAGTATGATGCTGGTATCGCAGATTAACTGTAAGTACATGGTTATATCAAATTTTTTCGAAATCTCATTTATCTCAAAACTATTTTTTTTTTGCACGGCGGGAGGATAAAAAAAATCTATTCATGTTATTTATCGCAAATTTTAATATCGTATTGTTATTCAGTATACCGTCAGCTATGGCCAGAACTACCAAAACATTTTAATAACAACTAATTAACATTAACAATTAATGAAAAATAGTCTATTTTCGGTATTCAAATTTCAAGAACGCGCCATTTTGTTTAAAAATGTTTCTTTTCTTTTTTCTGGTTCCGGCGATAGCTACACTCATATAGATTAATTTTTTTTTTTTTCAGATAACTGGAAAGCCAAAACCACACCCGCCCCCCAGGTCAATTTTTTTCAGCGTGTCATCTTCAGAATCATTTTTTAAATATTTTTTTGTATGCTTCTTAAGTATTGTAATATATCTACAATCAAATATCGGACGCTAGACCACCGGACGGACGGATTTACGGACGCTAGACCACCGGGTCCCCTTAATGGAGCCACATTAGCTGTGACGTATAAGGCGTCAGCCTTATGATACGGCAGTTAATGTGGAGCGGGTTCGATTCCCGTACTAGACAAAAACGTTTTTCTAAAATTCTTGTGAATGTTTCTAGGTAAGGGTGTAAAAATCTGAAGTAATTTGAAGTATTCGCCAGTTCGAGGTTGGGTAAGGCCGGATGCCTTCTGAGAGGTTTTCTATGTTGGTCACTCACCAGTCGGTAGGCTTCTCGAAATACTTTCGGTTAAGCACAAGCCCCTTCCTCCCTTTCACCTTGGTATGTTTATCCTTGCCATGGAAGATTTTGGATGATGGCTACGAAACGATGTAATCACTCGGTCTGCGGCTTTTAGATCCATCCCAGACCATTTAAGAATACCAAACGTATAGGTTATTAATGGTATTGCCCAGGAATTAATTGCCGACACTGTGTTATTTGCGTTGTTTATTGGTTTGTGTATTTTGAATTTATTACTACAATAAAAATAAATAAATAAATTTATCTATTAGTACAATAAAAATTATAACTTAAATTAAATTATACATTTAATTCTATTTCTCTCTCACTATCACTTTGAACTACATTAATAAGTGATTCTATATTATCAGTAAATGATACATAGGAATCTTGATTGCATTCATGAATTCAATGATTGCAATCAAGATTGCATTCATGAATTCTTTCAGTGAGGATATTTTTAAGATCTTGTACCGGAATGGAGGGAAAAAGGCTTTTTATATCGAACCAAACTAACTTTGCATTGGGAGGTATCTTGAAATCGTACACAAAAATGCTCTCATAGAAGCTATCAATGTATGTACCGAACAAAATTATTTTCTGTTCAATTCAAAATTTTACCAACAAACGAATGGATTACCAATGGGAAGCCCCCTGAGCCCCCTCCTGGCAGAAATTTATATGGCTAATTTTGAAAACAATTTATTTAGTGACACTAATTATACAAGACACATACATTTTTGGGCCAGGTATGTCGATGATATTATTTGCATATGGACCGGTACAGAAAGACTATTGGGTCAATTTCTTGAATATTTAAACAGTGTAAACTCAAAAATCCAGTTCACAATAGAAACAGAGACGGATAATTCATTAAATTTCTTAGATTTAAAAATAATAAGAACACCGAATAAATTAGAATTCGAAATATTTAGAAAACCCACGTATACCGATACAATTATTCACGCAAGTTCAAATCAGTCATGGAATGTAAAAATGTCCACTTTTCATAGTATGACCCACAGACTTCTAACGATTCCACTTAAAAAAGACAGCTATGAAAAAGAACTTAATATTATCAAAAATATCGCAAGGAATAATGGATATCAGCCAAGCATCATAGATAAAATGATAAAAAACAAGATTAAGAAAAACAACACCAAACATTTTTATGCCGCAACACCCGAAAAAGATTCTAAAAATTGGCATGCTATAAACTATATTCACAAATTAAGTTCAAGAATCACAAATCAGTTAAAGAACGAAAATATTAATATTATCTCTGTTAATAAGAATAATCTTGCATCGATGTTAAACAATAACAAAGAAAGAGCAAAATTTTGTGACAAATCTGGAGTATACGAAATTAAATGTAATATGTGTGACGCTATTTATATAGGCCAAACGGGCCGATCGCTCAATGATAGGCTAAAAGAACATAAATATTCAATTTTACACAATCAGAGAAAGACGGGCTTTGCCGAACATTGTATAGACCAGAACCATTTTTTTAACATTAATAATACCAAATTAATACATAGCTGCAATAAAAGCAGGCTGTTAAATTACCTGGAAATTTTCGAAATTAAAAAAGCCATATACGACGGCAAAAACCTAACAAACACCCAGCTAGACTTCGGAAATACTCCAATTATTGATAGTGTAATAAATTTAACGAGATGAAAAAACCGACTTCCATTAGACAGCACTTTGAAACTTTAGTTTAGTTTATACATAACTCTCTTTGAGAATGGTCGCGAGGCCGAAACATGTTAGAGAATATCTTGAATATATTGTGAAACAAATACCAAGTGTTTTAATTATTATCATTGTTACTATGTTTCACCAAGAGCCAACCGCGCAATCAATCAAAACTTTTCTTAGGGAATACTATCTACAACCTTCCTAATTAATGTTGCAGCACCTGCAGTTAGAGTCGGATAAATGTTTTTTCCTCTAACACTGGATTTTACCTGATCCCACATATGTTCAATTGGATTAAAAGTACATTAATACGGGGGATTGCGTAAAAACGTATGTCCTATATCGGCGGCAATGGTATCACATCCATATTCCTTTTTAATGTTAAATGTTTTTTATATTTCTAGAACAACATATAATTCTAAATTTCCAATTTAGTGTTATTTGTATTAGGAACTTTATTTTTTTGGCGGTTATGATAATTGACATTGTACATTACAATTACGCTTTCCTTAGGCACATTGGGCAAAAAGCTATTTATAAACTAATCTTGAAAAAGTTCCCCTGCAATGTCGTCATAGTAGTCCAAAGATGAATGTTTAATATTTTTGGAGGACAACCGTAAACAATTTGGAACCCATCCATCCTCGGAACCAGCATGTAAAATTGTAATTATTTTTCCCTTATTTTCCGGCGCTTCGGTTTGGCATTTTCTTGATGTATCTACCCATCCTTTTTCTGGCATCTCATGTGTATCGAACCATGTTTCATCAAGGTAAATAATGGGACGATTTTCTAATCTACATTTTTTTATAGAGTTTAAGTAGTCAAACCGCCATTGTCGCAATCATTGTGATTCCATTAATATTGTCTTTTATGAATACTCGTATATGCAAAACCCATTAGAGATAATATTCTCCGGAGCATAGTTCTCATGAAAAAAATGTTCGTTTCATCTTTCCTTAGCCGCTGTTGCAATGAATGCAATGCAGGCACAGTTTGCTCTGCATGCATAGCGTAAATTTTGCTTCGAATTAAATGTTTGTCGCTTTCGTCAACACATTTGCTTTTACCAGAATCACTACGAACTTTTTTGGCTTTAATTGACTAATTTGGACCTCAGAGTCGTAAACTGCATTAAGAACACTACAATTTGTGTATAAAATAGTGTGTCGAATATTAACGGTCCAAGCGTGAGAGGAGTTGCGCTATTTTAGTTATATTATGACGAGGCTTACCAAAGGTAATTATGAATTTAAAAAATCGCAGGGTCATTGCAATATCGACAAATCTAAATCCAATTACCACCCTGCTTAAATATACCTATTTAATAATGCTCTGCTGAGAAGTGCATTTCGATTATTCCACATGAACTGTCGTTCCACCCAAAGACCTAAACGCATATAGTAACTAAGTGAATCTAAACGGGCCATTGACGAGAACCGGACCACTATTTGCCTTTGTCAGCATGCACGACGAACTAAAGCTCCAGATCAAAGATGCCTTATTTTGAACGAGGGCGCAACTAAATCCTCGAAATTTACAATTTAATTTCGGTCGGCTTAACGGAATTTACGGGTTCGAGACGTTGGCTTCAATCAGGATTTCACAATAGACTTTCCTAATTGCTTCGCGATATTAAAATCACCTAATCGAGATTTATCTTACTACCACAGAATCGTTAAACACGTAAGTAGTAAACAATTACAAGTAGCGCCATCTTGTAACCAAAGAAAAACTAAATTTTCGAAACGTCATGTCAAATCAACGTCAAAATTGATAGGACTAGTTTTTAAAGAAATTTCTAATTTATACCACTAAATATGTCAACATTTTGGAGGGATTGGAATTTTAATGTAATTTTTAATGTAAATTAAAGTTTTTAATTTTTTTATTATAATCTGAATCGCGGCGTTCCCCAAACCTGCTGTTTTTGCAATTTCATTATAAGATTTTCCTTCACTTTGTAATTTTATAGTTAAATTTCGAATTTGAACAGAAATTTCGTTTCTAACCATTGTAAAAAAAATAATATACTTTTTTAAAAAACTAAATATTACTATTCCCATAAGGTGGATGCCTAAAATGTATTAAAATATAATTTGCAGTTCCGATAAGACTGCTAGAAACAGTAAATAATTTGTAACTTCTTCAAGTTGGTGTATTTCTTGCTGTATGTTTATTTTTGTGAGATATTATTCAGGACTATTTACTTATTTTTGATGTAATTTGCAATAATTACTAACTTTCCGTGTCCGGTACTCTTCCAGTAAATTGCAGCCGATACAGCTTTATCATTCGCTAACCTAATGTAATCTATTGTGCAGGGTTGGTCCAAATTCACACAAATCAGAACGTGTTGACGGTCCTGGACAGCACCACATTCACACAAGACATCAGCACCATCTGGTAGCAGTCCCCATTTCAGCAAATTAGTCTTACATCGTGGTTGGCCCACTCTCAATCGGTTATGTGTTCTCCACACTCCATAAGATTGTTCAATTTAACAAAAATAAAAATATCACCGTTCTACCGGCAGACAAATTCAATGCCACCACACAAATTGTTTTGAACACCGAAGATTATATAAAGAAAATGAGAGATCTACTAAGCGACCCTTATTATAAACAAACGGATCCCATGGATCCCACAACATATGTGGAAAAAACAACAAAAACCAAAATCAAGAATTCACCGATAAACCCGGAAAACCAGAAAAAAACTCACCCCAAGAGAAAAGTTTAGCAGATGTACCAAACTCTACGGCCTACCAAAAATTCACAAGGAAGACGCACCTCTACGACCCATCGTCAGTGCATTCAACTCCCCGCTCAAAAAACTGGAAACATATCTCTCCAACATCATACAACCTGCTATAGAAAGAGCCGAGTCCTACGTCAAAAACTCGGAAGCATTCAAGCATATCCTCAACAGTACATCAGTTGACAAAGACGATACGCCAGCATCCCAACAGACGAGGCCTTAGAACTAATTACAGAGAACGAGAACTTAGAAGACCACGTTCTGAATATCACAACACATTGTCTAAAAACTCGTACTTCTTATTCGACAACAAATTCTACAGACAGACAGAAGGTGCAGCATCCCTCATCCCTCTCAACTACCGTAGCAAACCTATTCATGGTCTATTTTGAAAGGCAAGCCATCGAAACGGCCTGTCTCAAACCAAAACTCTGGATAATGTATTTTTGATGATATATTCGTCTTATGGCCTTTCGGAAAAACGGAGCTCTACAACTTCCTAGAACGTCTGAACTCTCAACACCCAAAAACCACAGAAGGGCACCTATGGCACACGGTACACAGAAAACCAACACACACAAACAGATATATCAACGTACAGTCACACCACCATCACACTCAAATCCAGGCAGTATCATACGCCCTAATTTCAAGATCCATCCACCTTACGGACAAAGATGCACAGCAGGCAGAACTCAACAACATAACGAACACACTAAAACAAAACGGCTACTCAAAAAAAGACAATTAACACTGCAATACAGCAACAGCAAACTAAAGCTAAAAAAAGGCTAAAAAAAAGAAAAATTTCTATCTAGCACCATCTTCCGACACAATCAAAAAGCAAATTGATTTTAACCGTTTCCCAAAACGTCATGTCGTTTGTCAAATAGGAAACAAAAACGTCAAATAGATGGACTGTAATTCAGATAAACTATCGGGGTTTTCCAGCAGCAGCAAACACACGAATCTAGAAAAAATTATTGTACAAACTTACGACGACTTCAAACGCTATATTGCAGAATTTGAAAACATGGACAGGCTGTTCGTCTATTTTACCGGTTCTAACGTTAGTGGATACAGCTGGTGTCCAGAGTGTATAGATGTAAAATGTTTCTTTCTTATAATCATTTATATTATGATTATACGTTTCAGGCATTGTCGGTAATAGAGGAAGAAATAAATAAGCTAGATATGGGAATTTTCTTGATTGTTGAGGTGGGAGATGAAGAGGAATGGCAATCTAAAGAAAATCCTTACAGGTAAAGGGGAATTTAAAAATAAATTTCTGGAAATATTGTGTTTGCAATGATAACAGGACTGATCCCGGCTTGAATTTGAAAGTTTTGCCCACTTTTTTAAAGTGGAAAAGTCACAGAAGACTGGAGGGAAAATACTGTTCAAAATCTGAATTAGTTGAACTCATTTTTGACGATGCTTCCGATTTTTAACGTTAAATACAACTACAAGCAAATGACCTCCTTGAAGTCCAAAGAAAGAACTGTAGGTCAGGAAAAATAAATAACACACACAGTTTACTTTAAGACAATTTTTAATAGAATCGAATACATTTTGCAATTAAACTAATATTTAAAAAAATGATGCAAAAAGATTTTGACTTGACTATAATTATGAAAAAAAAACACCTTATAAAATAATTAAAAACTAAGCTTCATTTCCTTATTCCAAAACATTTGTTTAAAAAAAAACGCAAAATGCTACAATAGGAATGAAATTTTATTATAAACTTTTATTAATACAAAGAAAAAGATAATCTACCAAACCTAGAACCAAAAAATGTATTCACAGAACACCAAAAATTCAATAAGAGTAGCAGAATGTTCTTTTATTTACTCAAGTTAGACCACTTGCATCTGGTATTTTGCTCCATTTTCTTAAAGAAAACAAACCACAGAAATCTAGAAGTAAAATAAGTTCAACCAGCAGCAAATAGTCCCCCCGAAGTCCAATACAAGTAGTGTAGGCCAGGAAAAAGAAATAACACACGCAGCTAACACTAAACAATTTAACTAACTTACAAAATAATTTAAAACTAAGCTTATTTTCCTTACCTCAAAACTTTTATTTAAAAAACGCAAAATACTGCGATAGGAATTTCTTTTTTCCTTTTTATTTATTTGGCAACCAGAATTACAAGAAGTACGTGAATTACAGTGTAAGTGCTGACTTGAGATTTTTAATGTTTCCCTTAAATTGGTGTAATCATGTAAAGAGGCGACTTCAACAACGGGGCCTAACCTTTTATGACTGTCTATTGACCAGACTGTTTAGAAACATTCATAAACATTTAAACAAAGTCGCATACATCAATACCTGGTACGGAACTCAAACCCGCTACCGCGCCAACTACAATACCAACAGGCCACCGCCTTAGACACCGCGACTACAATAAGAATAAAAATTCATTATAATCATTAACACAACGAAAAACATAACCTTCTAAACCTAGAACCAAAACGAGTATTCACAGATAATACAGTACCAGCAGCAGAATTTTCTTTTATTTGCGCAAGTTAGACACATTGAATCTAAAGTGTTTTTCACAAGTTTCTTAAAGAAGACAAATCACAGAAAACTAGAAGGAAAAACGTCCAACTACAAGCAAATGGTCTCCTCGAAGTCGAGTGAAAGAAATGTAGGTCAGGGAAAAAAACAAGACGCGCAGTTGAAGATAAAAAAAGACGCACAGAAATGTTGCTTATAATTAGGAAAAAAATACACCTCACCAGATAATTAAAAACTAAGCTTCTTTTACTTATCCCAAAACTTGTTTAAAAAACACATGATACTACAACAGGAATGAAATTTGATTATTATAATTTATTAATACAAAGAAAAATATCATATACTAAACCTAAAACCAAAACGTTTATCCACCAAATCATATCAATACTAACAGCAGAATTTTCTTTTATTTGTGCAAGTTAGACCAGCTGAATCATGAATGTTTACTTATTTTCTAAAAGAGAACAAGTCACAGATGAGTAAAAGGAAAATTCGTCCAGCCACAAGCAAATTATTTCCCTGAAGTCCAAAGAAAGAACTGTAGGTCAGAAAAAATAAATAACACACACAGTTGACTTTAAGACAATGAAATTATTATAATCATATATTAATACAATGAAAAAAGATCATCTACTAAACCTAGAAACAAAACGTTTATTCACGAAAACCCTTTGATGACAGTACTAGCAGCAGGATTTTCTTTTATTTGTACAAGTTAGCCCAGCTGAATTAGGAATGTTTTCCCGAAGTCCAAAGAAAGAACTGTAGGTCAGGAAAAATAAATAACACACGCAGTTTACTTTAAGACATTTTTAATAGAATCCAATACATTTTGTAATTAAACTAACATTAAAAAAAGTGACCCAAAAAGTTTTGACTTGACTATAATTAGGAAAAAAATGTAACTTACAAAATAACTAAAAACTAAGCTTATTTACCTCATCCCAAAATTTTGGTTTAAAGGACGCAAGACTATAGTAGGGATGAAATGTTATTATAATAATTTATTAATACAAAGAAAAAGATCATCTACTAAACCTAGAACCAAACCGTTTATTCACGGAACCACACTGATAACAGTACTAACAGCAGACTTTTATTTGTACAAGTTAGACCAGCTGAATTAGAAAGTTTACTTAAATTCTTAAAGAAAAGTCATAGATGAGTAAAAGGAAAATTCGTCCTGCCATAAGCAAGTTGTTCCCCCGAAGTCCAAAAATAGAACTGTTTGCCAGGAAAAAGTAGTAACACATGCAGTTTATTTTAAGACAATTTTTATTAAAATCGAATACATTTTGCAATTAAACTAACATTTAAAAAAATGACACAAATGATTTGAAACACAAGATTTTACTTGACTATAATTAGGAAAAAAATATACCTTACAAAATAACTAAAAACTAAGCTTCTTTTCCTTCTTTCCCCATCCCAAAACTTACGTTTAAAAAACGCAAAACACTACACACTACTATGACACTACACACTAAAATTCGTCCAGCCACAAGCAAATTGTTTCCCTGAAGTCCAAAGAAAGAACTGTAGGTCAGGAAAAATAAATAACACACACAGTTTACTTTAAGACAATTTTTAATAGAATCGAATACATTTTGCAATTAAACTAACATTAAAAAAATTGACGCACCAATGTTTTGACTCGACTATAATTAGGAAAAAAATACAACTTACAAAATAACTAAAAATTAAACATCTTTTCCTCATCCCAAAATGTTTATTTAAAAACGCAAGATACTACAATTGGAAGGAAATTAATATAATCATATATTAATACAATGATAAAGATAGATCATCTACTAAACCTAGAAACAAACCATTTATTCAGGAAAACCCATTGATGACAGTACTAGCAGCAGGATTTTCTTTTATTTGTACAAGTTAGACCAGCTGAATTAGGAATGTTTACTTATTTTCTTAAACAAGACAAGTCAGAGACAAGTAAAAGAAAAATTAGTCCAGCCACAAGCAAATTGTTCCCCCGAAGTCCTAAGAAAGAACTGTAGGTCAGGAAAAATAAATAACACACACAGTTTACTTTAAGACAATTTTTAATAGAATCGAATACATTTTGCAATTAAACTAACATTAAAAAAATTGACGCACCAATGTTTTGACTCGACTATAATTAGGAAAAAAATACAACTTACAAAATAACTAAAAACTAAACATCTTTTCCTCATCCCAAAATGTTTATTTAAAAAACGCAAGATACTACAATAGGAAGGAAATTAATATAATCATATATTAATACAATGATAAAGATAGATCATCTACTAAACCTAGAAACAAAACGTTTATTCACGAAAACCCATTGATGACAGTACTAGCAGCAGGATTTTCTTTTATTTGTACAAGTTAGACCAGCTGAATTAGGAATGTTTACTTATTTTCTTAAACAAGACAAGTCAGAGACAAGTAAAAGAAAAATTAGTCCAGCCACAAGCAAATTGTTCCCCCGAAGTCCAAAGAAAGAACTGTAGGTCAAGAAAAATAAATAACACACAGTTTACTTTAAGACAATTTTTAATAGGATCGAATACATTTTGCAATTAAACTAACATTAAAAAAATTGACGCACCAATGTTTTGACTCGACTATAATTAGGAAAAAAATACAACTTACAAAATAACTAAAAATTAAACATCTTTTCCTCATCCCAAAATGTTTATTTAAAAAACGCAAGATACTACAATAGGAAGGATATTAATATAATCATATATTAATACAATGATAAAGATAGATCATCTACTAAACCTAGAAACAAAACGTTTATTCACGAAAACCCATTGATGACAGTACTAGCAGCAGGATTTTCTTTTATTTGTACAAGTTAGACCAGCTGAATTAGGAATGTTTACTTATTTTCTTAAACAAGACAAGTCAGAGACAAGTAAAAGAAAAATTAGTCCAGCCACAAGCAAATTGTTCCCCCGAAGTCCAAAGAAAGAACTGTAGGTCAAGAAAAATAAATAACACACAGTTTACTTTAAGACAATTTTTAATAGGATCGAATACATTTTGCAATTAAACTAACATTAAAAAAATTGACGCACCAATGTTTTGACTCGACTATAATTAGGAAAAAAATACAACTTACAAAATAACTAAAAACTAAACATCTTTTCCTCATCCCAAAATGTTTATTTAAAAAACGCAAGATACTACAATAGGAAGGAAATTAATATAATCATATATTAATACAATGATAAAGATAGATCATCTACTAAACCTAGAAACAAAACGTTTATTCACGAAAACCCATTGATGACAGTACTAGCAGCAGGATTTTCTTTTATTTGTACAAGTTAGACCAGCTGAATTAGGAATGTTTACTTATTTTCTTAAACAAGACAAGTCAGAGACAAGTAAAAGAAAAATTAGTCCAGCCACAAGCAAATTGTTCCCCCGAAGTCCTAAGAAAGAACTGTAGGTCAGGAAAAATAAATAACACACACAGTTTACTTTAAGACAATTTTTAATAGAATCGAATACATTTTGCAATTAAACTAACATTAAAAAAATTGACGCACCAATGTTTTGACTCAACTATAATTAGGAAAAAAATACAACTTACAAAATAACTAAAAACTAAACATCTTTTCCTCATCCCAAAATGTTTATTTAAAAAACGCAAGATACTACAATAGGAAGGAAATTAATATAATCATATATTAATACAATGATAAAGATAGATCATCTACTAAACCTAGAAACAAAACGTTTATTCACGAAAACCCATTGATGACAGTACTAGCAGCAGGATTTTCTTTTATTTGTACAAGTTAGACCAGCTGAATTAGGAATGTTTACTTATTTTCTTAAACAAGACAAGTCAGAGACAAGTAAAAGAAAAATTAGTCCAGCCACAAGCAAATTGTTCCCCCGAAGTCCTAAGAAAGAACTGTAGGTCAGGAAAAATAAATAACACACACAGTTTACTTTAAGACAATTTTTAATAGAATCGAATACATTTTGCAATTAAACTAACATTTAAAAAAATGACGCACAAAAGTTTTGACTTGACTATAATTAGGAAAAAAAATACACCTTACAAAATAATTAAAAACTAAGCTTCTTTTCCTTATCCCAAAACTTTTGTTTAAAAAAACGCAAATTACTACAATAGGAATGAAATTTTATTATAATCATTTATTAATACAAAGAAAAAGATAATCTACTAAACCTAGAACCAAAACGATTATTCACAGAACAACACCGATAATACAGTACGAGTAGCAGGATTTTTTTTTTATTTGTGGAAGTTAGAGCGCAAGACACGAGAAAAAACCTTCTATGATTACCTATATCGATACCAGTGAGAAAACAAAAACGGAATATATTTTTATATTTTGCTACACCTTGTCATGGTAAGAGAAAAAAAAAACAGTTACTCCATTTCCAGAAATAAAAATCAATTAGCCCGAGATACCACGGGATTTTTTTTTATTTATCCTGGGGTGGTACTCCCGATACTATTTTTACGTTTTTGGATTTTCTCGGTTTTTCTTGACCTGGAGCGCTGTAGGGGGTCCTTTGAGAACTGAAATGTTTCTTCAATTAACGTTCATGGTATAAAACAAAACAAAAATACAAAGGGTCATAAAAGTCTTTGCGGAAATGTCCAGTTACAGCAATTAAGAAATATTGACATTAGACAATACTGAACTTATTCAAAGGAACATTGAACACTTTGAAAACGTAAAATATGGAGCCAATACATACCCCTTAGTACAATTCCAGGCAAGATTAAAAACAAAACAACAAAAAAATAATAATTTCTTCTTAATTTTTCTTACTCTTTATTCCCTCTTGTTCCATAAAAATAACCCGATCTAAAGTCTGGAAAATAGGTGGCCACCATACATGATATACATCCCTACCAATTTGGAATATCCAATTAAAAAATTAACTTTACAACTATCGCGTTGCTTAATAAAGTATTCCGTTGTGCTTTACCCATATAATCTAAATGATATAGATCCACCAATCTTGAAGACATTTTACAAGTTAAAGAATAACCAATCAAAATTAACTGAACAGATTCAAAGACATTTATAACCCACTGGAACACATGGAATTATTACAAACAATAAAATTAAATTTATTCTTAAACCGAGAGAAGTACAACAATACCATGGCATGTACAAACAAGCAAACACCCCCACACCGATTAGTCAATAGTACAAAAAAGCATTTTGTAAAGTATTTACTTACTGAGTTTCTTTTCAACTAAAAGCGTCTAGCCAACCTGCAAGGAGACAACCACAACCGACATTAAAAGTCACTAAACTCTATCAGTTGTTAACTCTTTATATGCATGAGGATTAGTATGAAGCACGCTGATATTGAAAGCTATCTCTCATGAAACGTTTCACATTCAAAAAATAGTAAACTCAGGCATGGTATATGAAATGAAGGGTAGGGCAAGTATGAATCTACCATTTTATTTTGACGCCATTTTTTTTTGTAATATTTATGACAGTTTGGGTTTGGTTGTTGACGCTATTTGATAAACTCATTGAAGGTTACAGGCAAACGTACTTTTTTATAATACAGTACAGGCATATAACAAGCGATGGCTTTATATATTCAATACACTGCGGGTTTGAGACCTTTGGCGTTACACTAACAAACTTTTATTACATTTTTTTCGCAATACACCAAAACACTATTTTTATATTCTGGACGCACGTTTCGCTAACCATGTTAGCATCATCAGCAGATGATTAAAACCAAATTTTTCTTCTAAAAACTCCTTACTTTATATAATGCTCGCTTAGCATTGTGGGCGGGGCGACAATGCTAATCAAGCGACCAATAGCAAGTGAGGACCTAGAGCAGTAGGAACAGAGAACTCGAAGGAATAAGACCGTTGTATCTGTTCATACTACTGGTACATTTACTGATTTTTATACTCTCATAAGCTTCTAATTGTCTATTGTTTGTTACATGTTTTATTAATTTTAAATTATTGATATCTATGCAATGATCATTCTCAAAAATATGTTGAGCAACACGAGATTTATCGGGCCTATTGTATCTTAATTGAGCTATGTGTTCTTTGAACCTTGTTCCGATTGATCTTCTCGTTTGCCCAACATACCTTTGATCGCAATCCTTACAAGAAATTTCCTAAATACCCGACCTTTCCATTGGAGGAGTTTTATCTTTAGAATTACCTAATAAATGTCGTTAGTTTAAACCAGCACTGTATACCAATTTTAGATTGATATACTTAAAGACATTTTTTAAGCCTCGCGTTAAATTATGATGAAAAGGTAATGAAATTATTTGAAAAGTCGAGTTTTCACGAACTAAAACCTTATATCTATGTTTTCTAATTATCTTATCAACTAACGAGGGAGCAAATCCATTACACTCGGCTACATTCCTAATATCGTCATTATTCCCGAGCGTACCTATTCCACATACCTTGGGTTACTTGAGGGAGTTACTTGTGGAAAATAGCCTCGACAACGATCTTGTATCTGAGTATATTGAGCTTACTACACTTTGCATGAAACAAAACTGTTTTCAGTTTAATAATACGTTTTTTGAACAGCGAGAGGGGACCGCAATGGGGAATCCATTATCCCCCCTTTTTAGTCAATATATTCATGAGCAGGTTTGAGGTCGAGGCAACAGGTTGTTTCAATTATTCCCCGAGAGTGTGGCTAAGGAATGTGGATGATATTTTTGCTGTTTTTGATACAAACGTTGACTCTATGGATAATTTTATCTCAAAATTAAACAATCGATTTCCTTCCATCAAATTTACATCTGAAATTGAAAACAATGACAGATTACCATTTCTAGATGTAATGATTATTAAAAATAAGGATAATTGTCTAGAGGTTTGACATATATAGAAAAATACCACTACACTTCGATATATTCCTAACGATTCTTATCATTGTATTGGTCATAAAATGGCTAGTTTCAATTTCTTAATACATAGACTACTCAATTTTCCGCTTAATAACGAAAGATATGAAATAGAGAGGAATTATATTAGGAATGTAGCCGAGTGTAATGGATTTGGTCCCTCGTTAGTTGATAAGATAATTAGAAAACATAGATATAAGGTTTTAGTTCGTGAAAACTCGACTTTTCAATTGGAAAGAGATACCTCAAGATTTGTTTCATTACCTTTTCATCATAATTTAACGCGAGACTTAAAAAATGTCTTTAAGAATGTCAATCTAAAACTGGTATACAGTGCTGGTTTGAACTAACGACATTTATTAGGTAATTCTAAAGATAAAACTCCTCCAAAGGAAAGGTCGGGTATTTATGAAATTTCTTGTAAGGATTGCGATCAAAGGTATGTTGGGCAAACGAAGATCAATCGGAAGAAGGTTCAAAGAACACATAGCTCAATTAAGATACAATAGGCCCGATAAATCTTGTGTTGCTCAACATATTTTTGAGAATGATCATTGCATAGATATCAATAATTTAAGATTAATAAAACATGTAACAAACAATAGACAATTAGACGCTTATGAGTCTAAAAATCAGTAAATGTACCAGTAGTATGAACAGACACAACGGTCCTGTTCCATCGAGTTCTCTGTTCCTACTGCTCTAGGTCCTCACTTGCTATTGGTCGCTTGATTAGCAATGTCGCCCCGCCCACAATGCTAAGCGAGCATTATATAAAGTAAGGAGTTTTTAGAATAAGAATTTAGTTTTAATCGTCTGCTGATGATGCACATGGTTAGCGAAACGTGCGCCCAGAATATAAAAATAGTGTTTTGGTGTATTGTGAAAAAAAATTGTAATAAAAGTTTGTTTATATATATTCAGGAAAATAATGGTTGCACGTCATCAATCCAGAGACATCTATTGACAATTTAAATCCATAAGAATCCATTTAAACGTTTCTGAATTATTTTTAGTGTATTCTTTTGTGAGTTCTGTAGTAAAAAATCTGCAATTATAATTACATAAAAATGCCAAAACCGTTAAGCGGTCGGTGTAAGCAGCTTGTCTCTCAGCATCAGTTATTTTGAACAGGAACGATATAATAGGGCTCCTCTTTTGCCATTAAACGCTGTGAGAGAGGTATGTATTAATAACTTAGTAGGTCTCACGGTTAATTGAAGCTTTTGAGCGAGTTTCTGCTGCACTAAATATTAGTATTGGTACAGTTAGGGCACTTTCGATAAAGTTGAGGAATAACGAAATCTTAAAATCACCGAAGAAAAAGCTTCAACATCCAAAACGATTAACTAAACTAGATCATCTTGATGTAGGCTCAATTCACAATCAAATCTATGAAATGTATGAAAAAAGTGACTAAATTTACATGGTAATATTGTATTTTTATCAAACTATTTCAGAACAAACGGTTAATCTTGAGAGTATTCATGAAAAAGTAAAGAACGTGCAGCTCTTTGATGGATGTAAAACTTCGCTTCATACACTTCTAAAAGAAATTGGTTTCAAATGGAGTAAAACTCCACGTAATGGCCTGATGGAACTTCCAGATATTACCTTTAAACGGATCCAATTTTTGAAGATATATCAAAATATCAAAGACGAATCTATGATTTTGTTTATTTGATAAGATGATAAGATAATGACTGAACAAGATGATAACAAGAGGAGTGTACAGACTACAAAAGTTGATGGAAAAAGGTGAGTGCTGTACCTAATTCTTAGGAGTCATGTCATAAATAATTGTTTTAAAACGTGTAAATAATAACATATTATTGCAGATATATTGTTCTTTATGCTGGGAACAAGAATGGCTTTATTCCAGAGGCCGAATTAGTCTTCTCTTTTAAAACAAAAGGTGATTATCATGGAGAAATGAATCAAGATCACTTTCTGTTTTGGTTTGAAAACCAGCTGTCGAAAATCTTCGAGGAGTCATCAGTTATTGTCATGGATAATGCACCATCTCACAGTACACCGATGGATAAACCATCAACTAATTCATGGACAAAACGAAAAATTGCAGAATGACTGACGAAGCATAATCTTCCTTTTGAAAACACTATGCTGAACAGTGAACTGCTGCAAATCGTTATTCGGTAAGCAGTAATTAAAGAGACAGGTTTGTGTTTCATAATATTCTTTTTAAGAACAAGTCTAAAAAAGAATATGTGGCAGATCATATGACTGAAGAGTATGGCCACAGAGTATTACGTCTTCCTCCTTATCATTGATATTCAATCCTATAGAATTGATAGGGGGTGACCAAAAATTATTACAATCGTCATATAGGTCGAAATGGAAGAACGATTGATAACTGTTTGGATATGTGGAAAGAAACATTATCAACAGTTACACCACAGATCTGAATAAACAGCATCAGATACACAGAAGAAGAGATTCAAAGATGGTCGAATCGCGAAAGAGTATTGATAGACTAGAAGTTAATCCTTTAATAATTTAATTGAACAGCGATTCAGATGCTGAAAGTTGTTTTAGTGACACTAACTAATTAAACTTTGTGTGAACTAACTTATATGTTGACAAGCAAAAGTTTCGAAACAGATTTTTGATTAAAACTTTTAAAGAAAAACTGTTTCATGTTACTTTTTCATTTACAGTTTTATCAACCATACAATGCCAAAGTCTGGGTATTTTTGGTGTCGATGTGGCAACATTGTAACGTGAGTGCGTCATATATTTTGATGACGTGCAACAATTATTTCAATTAATGAGCTCTATGTCCAGTGGGGAATGGAATAAAATAAGGAATGTCCAGTTCAGCTAACAATTTATAATAGGTGAGTTTTTTGGCGGTTCTTGTGAAATGTGTGAAATATGTTTGTGAAAAATGGTTTCAGATACTGATACAGACTATAATAATAACGAATCCCCATTAAAAAATGTTCTAAAAAGAGAAAGAAATATGGTAATTGTAGTATGAATTGAAATGTGGTAAAAAGAATTGAGTAATTGTGCAAGATATATGTTTGGAAATCTTATTAAAACAGAATCTAAATGATATATTAAAATATTTAAATTAATTATAAATTATTGATGAACAGAATCTATACTTATAGCCTGAACAAAACTAAAACAGAAGAACTAAAACAATTGCGAAAATGATACCAAATGAATAAGAAAAAAGTATTCTTCATCAGGATTATGCATTATGTCACAGATCGCTCGCTACAATGGCAATGAATGAGTTGCACTTTGAACTGCTTCCCTATCCACCATATTGTCCGGATCTTACCGGATCTGATACTACTACCTGTATGCAGACCTGAAAAGAAAGCTCCCAGGAAAAGGGTTTGACTCCAATGAAGAAGTGAGTGCCGAAACTGAGGCCAATGATCGTTCGACAAAAAAGGCATCAAAATGTTAGAGAAGTGTTGGAGTCAATGTATCATTTTTGAAGGATACTATGTAGATGAATAAAGTCAAATTTTGACTAAAAGTTGTTGTTGTGTAAAGTAAAGTAATGTGTTAATATACCAACTCAACGACAACATGCCTGCTGAAACCGCTGGATTAACCCCAAATATATTGATATAAGTTAACAAAAATGCGTTATAAATGGCTCACGTTTGATTGACATATTTTTCCAAAATTATTGAACCCGACATATTAAAGATGAAAATAAACATATAGCACAAAAAATATTCTGTCTTGTTTCTTTTAAAAATAATAAATAATTAAAATGATAACGTGATACTTGCCCCATCCGTTATGAAAATACCCTGAAGTGCCGTTAACGATTATTTAGAACCTACCTAGTTGAACTCGGTGTAGATGGTAAACCTAACTTTGAGGAACGTATACTTCTTCTACCAGCAACCATAGGAGTGGAGGACCGTTCTCTTTGTAGCCGGCTACAAGCATGCACCACATTAAAAGCTCAATAGGTTACACTTATCAAGCAAAACTATTTTTACAATGCTTTGTGAAATTGTAGAATGAAAAATATAAAAAAATATATACACTACTGTTTAAAAGTATTCAAGCATCTGTTTTGTTTTTTTTTTTAATTCTATTGTTCATGAAGCACAGTCCACCTGGTAGATTCTCCCGTGATAGAGAAGGTACACCCACCAGAAAATACAGTACAGAAATTAATGAAGGAAAATAGGCCTAAATTTCCAGTGTAACATTAAAATACTTCAATTTTCAAGAAACAATTTATTTTTTAATAAAAAAAAATTAACCCTCGGACAAAAAATTAAAATAAAGCTTAAAAAAGACCTGACAACAACTTCTGGTAAAATTGTTGGTACACAAACTCTAGGAAATGTTATTCATGAAACTTCACATCCCCCTTTATAAGTTAAAGAAATATTAAGAATGTATTGTGAAAGAACGGCAAATTACTTTTTGTTCAAAGTATTATCCATCACCGGCCACTACTTTTTCTCTTCTTTCTAGCAGCATTCGGATACCACGTCGGAAGAACTCTTCTTCTTTTGAGGCTATCCACGAATCGACCCAATTTTTGCTTCCTTCATATGATGTAAAGCGCTGCTGAGCAATGTCTGGTGAATGCGGCGGATGGGATAGGACTTCCCAATTAAGTGTTTCTGGAGTAGTGGACGCGTTTTTCCTTGAGTGGTCTGCTCAATCTCATTAATTGTGTTCGGTAGAGAGCTCCAGTAATGGTTTCGCTCGGTTTGAGCAACTCATAACACCAAATTGATCCCACCAAATACACAGTATGAGTTTTTTTTCCATGAATATTCGATTTGGCTGTCTATGTTGAAGCATGGCCATGTTGACACACCATGACAGGCCATGTTGGCCACTCACGACAACTTCTCACACTAAAAGCAGCCTCACCATATGCTTCTACAAGCAATCGATGCCACTCAGCTACAGATTTCTTGAAATTAAAGTAAATCAAAAGTTCCCACAAATGACGCTTATTCGGTACAAAACTTAACATTATCGCACGAAAAAAATTATGTGATGCTGATACAGAGTCACTAATACTTTAACGTTATGTTGTTACCAGATGGCGAAACTTACGATATTACGTTTTACACCTGACAGTTTCAACATAACCTTCTGGTGGGGCCATCTTTTGTCAGACGACGGAAATTTATTTGTACACATTTTACTTTTTATGTTCAAATACTTATTTGGGTTTTTTTTAGTATATAAAAATAAATTATTTGTTGAAAATTAAAATATTTAAGACCTTTGTTAATTAACTAAAAAACGAATTTATCTCCCTTCATTAATAAATAAGTTATTAACAAAAAAACTTTTTGTTCAAATACTTGTTTTACCCACTGTAAAAGCAACAATCGACCTTACACCAGAAAGCCGATAAGCATAGGAATAAATAAACAAAAAGTAACTTTCGACAAAAAATGTCGTCCAAAAATAAGTTAAATTTGCAGTTCACATAATAAAAGTAAAACACGCCATCTGTAATTTATGAAACATAAATATAAAACACTAATTTTAGTTACCTATATATAAATAAAATAAAATATAGAGTCATTTAAAAAAAGTTATGGCAGTTATATTACATTGCCCTCTGAAATATTTGTGTATATTTAAAATCATCGGTCCCACACATTTTTTTTTTGCAAATTGCCGATAGGAATTTTTTTATAGTTAAAATGCAAAGAGAGAATAAAAAACAGAAAAAGCTGCTGTTTAAAATTTAGTTTACTTTTCAACTCAATTATCAGTCACCTCGATATATGGGATATATTTTTTAAATAAGGTCCGTTTTTTAATAAGAAAAATACTATAAATATTATTAAAATACATTTTCTTTTCCATATTTTACATACTTTTATCTACGTTTCTGCATAATTTCCGTTTTTGTTCAAACATTTGTCATACCGTTCAACAAGTTTTTGAATTCCGACGTCAAAGAAATCTGCCGCCAGTAAAGAAGCCCCAATCTATGACTGCAATTTTAACTTATTCGTAGTCGTTGAACAGTTTACCACCATGGAACTCCTTTAAGTACGGAAACAAATAAAAATCACTGGATGCAAGGCCTGGACTGTAAGGTGGATGATCCAGTTCTTCCCACCCAAAAGACCTGACTAGACATTGTGTTCATGCAGAAACATGTAGCCTTGCATTGTTATGGAGCAACATCACACTGGAAGACAGTAGGTCACGCCGTTTTTTTTGTATGGAACGCCTAAGTTTTCTCAAGGTGATACAATACTCATCAGAATTGATTGTTGTGGCTCTCAGCATAAAATCCACTTATAAAATCCTTTTCCTGTCCTAAAAGACAGTGTTGTCTGTTTGGCTTTCACTCTGGTTGGCGACTGTGTGTCGCCATTCCATTGACTGTTGCTTGGACTCAGGAGTCATGTGAAATACCCAAGTCTCTCCTCCTGCAACGATGTGATCTAATAAGTCATCTCCTTCCTGAGTTTATCGAATCAAAGACGATAAAGCACAGCCCAATCTCTTTGTTTTGTGTTCTTCAGAAAGCAGTGGAATCCACCGAGAACATAATTTTCAATAATGGCCTTGGCCATAATAATAAAACTGGCCTTGAAACTAGTGAAAATGCACTTGATAACTTCGAAATCGTGAATTGTCGGTTCTCTCGAATTTTCTTGTCTACATCACGACCCAAATCATCATGCACATTAACCACCCCCCATCCTTGAACATTCTCACCCACTTTCGGACTCTGTCGCTCATTATCACCGTAAACCCCACAAATCTGACAGTGAAATTCCGCTGCTGACAAGTTTCTTGCACTCAAGAATCGAATCTCACACTCGACAGGCGTCTCAATTTTCTTAAACAACATACATTTCTACAGCTCACGCAGATAAGACGATTCGGCTGGAAATGGCGCCTAAAGGCGTGCAAAGCATGCACTGTAGCGATTGCGCATCATTCACTCACTCTCGGACCTCGGGATTTACAAACGGACCTTATTTAAAAAATACCCTTCGTATTTTGCCCAGAGATAATCCAAAGCTCAGAGAAGTCCTAACAGAAATCAAAACTATAAAATGAAAAATAAGTATGTGATAATGAAATTAATATAATTTATATATGAATAAAATTGTAGATTGGTGAAAATTTAAGTACATAAATAAAGGACTATTCCTAGAATAAGAGGGAATAATAGACATTTCTTGAGATAACATAGTCCAATTAGGAAGAATGTTTTTTATTATTGTTATTGTTTTAATGTAGAATGAATGAGTGCCGTAAGAGTTTTACGAAGAGTTATAGAGAGATAGGGATTAAATTCACAGAGATACAAATTAATAGGTTATGTATACAAGATACAGGATTTAAATTTTTGTTAGATATCCTATTTCCTTTAAGAAAGAAAAAGTATCCACCATTTTCCCAAAATCAAGATTGCTTTTTAGATCATTATTTAAACCAAAACAATGTCTTCCATGACTTTGGGTAATAAGATGTTTAACTGTTAAAAGGGCGTTGCGGAAGTCGCATTTGGGAGTATGTCTTTTTGGATATGTACTCATGGCAGCATCTACACTGACTTATTTTAGCTAAAACTGACTGCTAAAATATTCCCAGTAGTTTAAATTTAACAGCATTTAATTTATATCAGTCAATTTTAAAATCAGAAAATGGCTTTAAGCAGAACTACAATTTCAGAGTGCTGATATTGCAAATTGGGGATAGATTTGAATTAACAGACACTGCAAAAAAACTGTTTATAAATTGATAAAAGATTGATATAAATTGTGATGACTAAACTAAAATTGTATAATATTGCTTATTATTGCTGTTTTATATTTTAATTATCTATTTATCTCTTGATGCCCAAATACTTATAAATAGTAGTATAAATATAAATGTCTGTACTAGGGACATTTTAAGCAACATATTCATGTCACGAAATGACCCATAAGAACACAACACCTACTCGTGTAAAAAAAATACTTTAAACTGTACATAATAAGATTTACTTGAAATATACAAATAAGACTACTTTGACTTACCTGGATCCTGCTGTTATAGCTGGAACAGCTGGATATCCCCCATAGTTATGACGATTTCTAGCAGTCCCTGATGTGATTCTTGGTATTTCTGAGACACATCTTGTTTTAGTTTCCCACTCCCTGTTGAATTCATCAGCTTCATCCTATAAATATTTAATCAATATAGTTATGCAAAATATATATAGTTGTAAAACTTACTTCAACCAAATTTATAAAATCCTCACGCTCTTCTCTGTCTCCAGTGTGCATATTCTGTTCTTTTTCGATTATGTGGGCCCTCTCTCCAATGTGATGTCCTATTGCCATTTTCTTTGTGCCAGTCATGGTATCTGTGACTGTTCTTTGAGTTTCCTTAAGACCTCCAGGACCCACTTTTGTGCTAGATGTTGCTTTATAAACCTTAAAGAAAAATAGACTGACTTGGTGAACAATATACAATAGTACTTCCTAGTTATACCTGTGGGTGTCCATCAGGTCCAGATGTCATACTGATCACTGTACTAGAACTGCTATAATTACAATTTCCAATAGGAGCAGTCATGGAATCTAACGAACTGCTCATTAAACGATTGAAGTTTGACATCATTCCAAACGGAGACATGAGGGAATGCATTCCAGCTCTTGGATTGCCAAAATCACGAAACATGCCTCCCATCCCAAAACTGTCTTGAAACATTGAGTTCATCATATGGTCCATAGTACGCATTTGTCTCATTGCAGACCTAAAATAACGTTAGTAATGGGCACATACATGGGAACATGATGCTTCAAACCAAGTAAAGCTAACTTACCCAAAGAATGGATCTTCATCCATATTGCCCATCAATGAGCCGAACAAAGACATGCTCATGATTTTCTTTTCGATTTCCCTCGAGAAACTAACAAGGAATACTGAAGAAAGTTAATGAAAAACAGGCGCAAAACTTATTTGACTTATTTGACATATGTTCTTAATTCTGCTGTCAGAATTTAATTTTTGACAGTAATCGGTTGTTTCCGGGAATAGAAAAAGAGATTAGAAAAGAATTTACCAGAATATACTGGCAAAAACAGAGACAGCTATAGAAGGTTAGATATCTAATAAAAGCATTTTTTCATAACTCTTTGCATAATCAAATTAATTAAAATCCATTAAAATGTTTGTTATAATAATCAAATAAAGGCACATTAAATACATTAGTTAAAAACTGATTGCTTAATAAATTTTTAATCCATAAATGTTCTGTCACTAAAAATTGCTTAAGACATCTTCTAATTTCTGTCATTTAAAATACGTTTACTGTGTTTGTTACGTATACAAATTCCAAATTTTATAATGTTAAAACGATCCTAATTGTTTCTAAATAACTAAATAATGAGAATGAAATCGCATTTAAAGGAAAAGTATATTGTTTGGGTTAATCTAAATTGGAATCTGATCAGATACTTTCTGATATATTCGAAAAGCAAATTACCATTATTCTATGCTAATTGTATTAAACAAACAATAGATAACATTCAATATTTAAGTATTTGAAAGAAGGTCAAATATGGTTCATTACCGCATTTAATTTACAGTCAAGTATTTTTTTTTAAGTTTAGTCATGTCCATAAGCCCCATTTCGATGTCACTTTTTAAAAGTAAAATTAACAATTTTTTTTGTTATATAATTATATACATACATTATTTTCATTTCAGGTGCTGTAAAAAAAAGTGTTAGATATTTTAGTTTACATCAACTTTCAGAACAGCATTTGGTATTACAAAAAATATGCAGGGATTTTGCTGTAAAAGAATTGAAACCAGTAGCTGCTCAATTAGACAAGGAACAAATATATCCATCAGAACAAGTAATACATATTTCATTACATATATTTTATGTTAGATTATATGCATTATTTTAGATCAATAAATTGGGAAAACTTGGAATGTTGGGCATTACAGCAGATCCAAAGTATGGCGGTTGTGGGGAAAATATGTTAGGTTTAGCTATAGCTATTGAAGAGATATCTAAAGGATGTGGAGGTACTGGTGCTATTGTATCTATTCACAATGCATTATATGTCAATTTATTGAATCAGTTTGGTACAGAGAAGCAAAAAGATAGTTTTCTAACCAGTTTCACTCAGGAAAATCTAGGGTGCTTTGCACTTAGTGAGCCAGGTTAGTTAGTGCCATGTTTATTTAAGTATATGTTTATCAAATAATATTTTAGATGCTGGAAGTGATGTTGGTGCTATCTCAACAAGTGCAATTCCAGATGGAGATTATTATATACTAAATGGCAATAAATCCTGGGTAACCAGTGGTTCTGTGTCTAAAGCTGCCATAATTTTTGCTACAATTAATAAATCTTTAAAGCATAAAGGTGATTTTTAGCTCCCATATTGTGAGTGTATTTTGTAAGTTGGTTTAGTTTCCAGGCATCACTGCATTTCTAGTCCCGGTACCAACGCCAGGATTATCTCTTGGAAGACTTGAAGATAAAATGGGCATCAGGGCTTCCCCCACTTGCAGTTTTACTTTAGAAAATGTACGTGTACCAAAAGAGAATATTATAGGTAAAGATTACTGCAAAAAGTACTAAATATTTATATTAGTGAACCTCCAGAGGACAAAGAAAGATGATTATTTCTAGGTGATATTGGTGAAGGTTTTGTAATAGCGATGAAGCAACTGGAAAAAGCTAGAGTTGGTATTGCTGCACAAGCTTTAGGAATAGCTCAAGCTGCTATGGAGCTTGCTGTGAAATATGCTTGGGAAAGGAAAGCCTTTGGTCATCCCATTGCAAACATGCAAGCAGTGAAGGTAAATAAGAAGTATTTATTATTTCCACCTCTTATTCTCAAGGGGTAGGGCAAGTTCTAAATTAGTTTGGTAGTGAGTAAAGAGGCTAAAGTCTTATTTACAGTTTTGTATGTATAACTCAACTTTAAGATACAGGTTCACAGTTTTAACTGTTGTTTTCTTAAAAGCGTCTTTATTAGGTTTATTTAGACATCTTGCAGTTTGAGCATCTCGTTAACACAATTGAAAACATGAACTTCTAAAAAAATGCACTTTTTTGAATGGATTGCTCCTTCCACAGCTATACAACCTTCAGAACACAATATGCATTATAGAACGCTTTTTAGCTCGTTTGGGAAACTTGAAACATTAAATTTAAAATACAACTTCATAGTTTTAATAGTTGTAGATTTATTTAGACTTCTTGCAGTTCAAACACCCTTTTGACATGATGGCAAAACAGCTCCTGTTTTCTTCCTTCATTCAATTGGTTGAACTTTTAGTTATAAGCAGACTTTTTAGGAGTTTGAGACTTTTTTTCTAATAAAAAGCACGGAAAGTAATTATTTTATTGGCTGCAGCTGCGGTTGTCAGAGATGGCTACACGATTGGAATCTGCGCGCTTGCTAGTTTGGAGAGCAGCAGTGTTAACTGATGAAGAATCCAGAACGACCAAATATACGTCAATGGCCAAACTTACCGCCAGTGAAGCCGCCACTTTCGTTACGCACGGTGCTATTCAGATTTTAGGAGGAATGGGGTAATACAGGGGTGTCCGGAAAGTACTCTTAGATTTTTTTTGAGTTTAATAGTGTCCTTAGTCAAATAAATAAAATCAATTCTTCTATTGGAACCTTTGGTGTGAAACACTAAACTTGAAGAGATTTACCACTAAACACCAAATCACTTTTTTTGAACTGCTCGGCGCACGTTTCGCTAACCATGTTAGCATCATCAAGAGATGATTTAATCTAATTCTAAAACGAAACTATGTTCTCTTTATATGAAAAATGAAAAATCCTACCTAACGAAGCGTGTAAAAATCATGAACCGTGAAGTTTATTAAACCATACATTAATAATTGAAAAAGTTGACTGAATGGGATAGGTCCTTTATCTCGGTTCATGATTTTCTTACATTTTTCTATTTGAATGCTTTCATATGCATCCAAAGCCCCATTATTATTAACTCTTTTATTTAGTCTTAAATTACTAATATCTATACTGTGGTCGTGTTTGATTGTATGTTTGGCAACACAAGATTTTTCATTTCTCCCATATCTAATGTGGGCAATATGTTCTTTATATCTTGTGAATATATATCTTTTTGTTTGCCCAATATACCTTCGATCACAGTCTTGACAACTAATTTCGTAATTCCCCGACTTGTCATGTTGCTCTACTTTATCCTTTGGATTACCCAGAACTTCTCTTAATTTATTATATGGTTTGTACACAACCTTAATGTCCACATTTTTCCAAATTTTGTCTAGCCCTCTTGTTAATTGGGCATCAAATGGTATTACCATGAATTTCTTTGTGTTCTGATCCTTTTGAAAACTCAAAGATTCTTTCAATAATTTTCTGAACTTATGTTTTCTAATTAATTTATCTACAAAAATCTTGTGTTGCCCAACATGCAATTGAACACGAACACAGTATAGATATTAGTAATTTAAGTCTAATTAAAGGTGTTAATAATAATAGGGCTTTGGATGCATATGAAAGCATTCAAATAGAAAAATGTAAGAAAATCAAGAACCGAGATAAAGGACCTATCCCGTTCAGTCAACTTTTTCTATTATTAATGTAAGGCTTAGTAAACTTCACGGTTCATGATTTTTACACTCTTCGTTAGGTAAGGGTTTTCATATAAATAGAAAATAGTTTAGTTTTAGAATTAGATTAAATCATCTCCTGATGATGCTAACATGGTTAACAAAACGTGCGTCGAGCAGTTAAAAAAAAAGTGATTTGGTGTTTAGTGGTAAATTTCTTAAAGTTTAAATAAATAAAAGTCTAATGGTGAAAGGTCAGGAAAATATAGTAGTCGTGATAATGCTTTTACAGTTTATCAATTCTGATTTTTTCTATTACAAAGCATCTGCCTCTTGTGTTCATTAAGGTATCACTGCTTCATTTCTTAATAAAAGTTCAAAATAACACTTTTGCAAATTAATTACCGTTTTTGAAACGACGACAGATATAAAACAACACAATAGCTTTAGTTAATGACAATTCAATCATCATGCCAACCCAACCAAGCAGCGACACAGTTTTGACATTTTGAATAAGTGTAGATACTTATAAGTCCGACTGGCGCCATCTATCGGTGAAAATCGAAAGTACTTTCCGGATTACGTATAACTTGATTAAATTTTTCGTTGAGAATCAGTAGAAAAGTAACGCTCCACTTTTCAGGTACATTACAGATTTGCCTGCAGAGAGGCATTACAGGGATGCAAGGATAACGGAGATTTATGCCGGTGTTAATGATGTACAGAAGTTACTAATCGGTGATATGGTTCTTAAGGAGTACAAGTGATTGTGCAGATAACGTTCGTTATTATTTGCACGCATTTTATTTACTTTTATTCTAGGTTTAAAGAATGAGTGTAAAAATGTTGACCTAAATATATATTTTCCTATAAATATAGCTTATTTAATAGCATCAGAGTTTGTTGAAAAATCCTCCATTGGTATCCCTTGGAACCTAACCAAACCAATCCGCTCCTCCCAAGTACAAAATGTCCTCTCCACTTCGAAATGTATTGAGTCATAAGTTTCTCATCGCTCTGGTCTTGTTCAACTTCCTCTCAGCCCTTAACCCCCCCAACCACGGGTGTAATGACATTATATAACCGAGTACTCGGATCCTAGTTTATTCTTTTAACGTGCAAAATTAGCGGGCATATGCTCTTCTGTAACTGAAGGGTCCTATTCTAGATGAGATAACGCGACCCCACTCCGGATATTTGAACCGATCAGGAGACAGGATGTATCTTTCTAGGTATCGGTCCTTGTTACTGACAAACCAGTTGTCTCGATTCGGTTCTGTTGGAGGCAGTTACCTCCTATTGATGACGATCCTTAACGCCCTTTAATGGCAATACGCCAATAGTCGCACGGTTTGTCTCCATATCTTTACCAATTCAGTATCAGATCGATTCATCGTGCCGGCGCTGTGTCTTGGTCTTCTCCCATTGACCTTTCTCAGCATCGAGAGTTTTTCTATACCATAGGTTCCCAAAGGGGCGGTACTGCCCCCCAGCGGGCATTGGAACCTTCTATAGGGGAGATATGGAATAGGTAAGTGGCTATAGACGTTGAAATATCGTTAAGCTATTACTTAGACTCTCGACTTCGACTCTACCAAATAATGAAGCACTACTGTTATATGTTCGATTCATGAAAGAAGAAAACATTTGTGAAGAGTTTTTTAATATTAATTTAATACCATGAACAAGTTTTTTCAAGAGAAAAAAATTTCTATTTTTTAATATTTTGTCAGCTGCAACTTATGGTGCTCCAGCAGTGACGGGGCGTCATCAAAGTTTCATAACACATTCTAAACAAGCAGTACCAAATATACTCGCTCTACATTGTGTGATTCATCATCGGCATTTGGTTTCAAAAATCTGAATGAACGCCTGCACACGTCGCTTCATTACGTTCAGCAGTCAATAAGTTAGAAGCAATTCATTGAATGACAAATTATTTGACCAACTTTGTACTCGAAATAATGAAGATTACAATCGCTTGCTGCTACACACAGAAGTTCGTTGGCTCTCAAAATCGTTTTCCCAATCTATTTGACTTATTAGTGGACTTGAAAACAGAGATGAAAAACAGGGCCTGATATTCCCGTATACCAAAATGCGTCCGATTTGCGCATGACGTCACACGTTGAGTAAAATTCAAATATCTTCGTTGCTAGACTTTGAAATACAATTTAAATGCATTATAATTGGGATTAAGGCTTTATATTGAGGACAAATGCTTTATCAGTGTGGGCAACAGACTATAAAATTGTATATAACATTCACGTACACAATTTTATTTGAATTTAGGACACTTTATTTACAGAACAAAACAACTTCGATAGTTTGAATAGTTTTAATTTATCGACAGAAACATTTCGTTTTATAGAGTAATATTATTTATTATGAGTATTTAAAATGTATATAAACAAATCCTTTTGTTTCTTAATTTAAAAATGTAAGTAAAAAATAATATACATTGATTATATAAAATTGCAATATCCAAATTGAAAGTATTGTAAACATTGGTTGTTAAATGTAATATTCAGCTAGATTCGATATTTTTTGTCACAAATAATATAAATTATTCAACACACATCTAGCCATATTTTATATTGGTATTAAAAATGACAAAGTTTTGTTTCCTAAATTTATAATTGTATATATTTCTTAAGCTTATGTCCATTGTGAATTAGCTATAAGTGTAATTATGTAATAGTTTTAATCGTCTTTCTTTTAGCTAATTTTACACTTGTTTTGTTCAATTATCTCATGCGAAAATACATTCGCGATCGAAAAAAATAGTTTTTTTTTGCTTTTTCTGAGCATTCAATGTGATTACTTCTAAGCATCAAATTATTCAAATAATGTTTGGTAAAGGTCAAGGATTCTCCATTAACAGACTTAAAAATTTGTTCAAGCTGTTTCATTTGTGAAAGAAAATATTCAGGTTTGTGTAAACCTCCTTTACTTAAATGAGTAGTCCAGGTATGGACTGTTTCTGGGTGTTCCTAAACTGGAATCGTTTAACTTGAAGCATATATATATCCACCAGCTAAATGTTCGAGCTCATCACATTCAAGTTCATGAAGATCCTCATCAATATCTCCTTCATAAGCACTGTTTAACATAAGTGCATCATTTTTGGGGTCGAATTTCTTGATCATTGAACCACTTAGTGGCAAATCTGGGGTATCCTCCATTTCTACATTAGAAAACTCAGAATAAGCGCCTTCATTGTTACCCATAATATAAGATCGCAAACGATACTTGAACACCTTTCGCCTGAATAACTCCAAAGAAATTCTCCAAGACATCTTGATTTAAGAGTCTTGTGAGAATGTATTCCATGCCAAATCGTCGCATTAAATCTGTCAGTAATAGTTTGAGGGCATTATTTGACATGAGTATTCCTACAATTAAGAGTAAAGATGAATTGAAATGTCAAAAGATTATCAATTTGAAATGGTAGCAAAAATGTTTTACCTTTCACTTTCAGATCAAGAATTGTTTGAGACATGCCATGATTTGATTTTGTTCTTCAATTGAAAGGCCATAAGCTCTATTTCTTGTTCTCAAATCACAAGCAGACACACTAACATTGAAAATATCAAACCAGTCGTTCACCTACAACAAAAAATAACAATAACATGAATATCACAATATGTATTTTGTTTTATAATATATCTGTTTAAGAAATAATTGAAACTACTTGGAAGTCTGAAAACATAAACTTTGAGATTTATTACATAGCAAAATTTAATAAAAATTACCACCATCTTCCACAAATTGTATTATCTTCAGGAGCTGTTCCGAGTTCATCTTTAAATCAAAATCTAAGAAAATTGGCTGTTTCCAAAATTTCAATATACCAGTTATAATAACAACCTGGACATATGAATATGGTCTTAATGTTTCATCTTCTGCACCATCATAAACATACTCTTTCTTTATTTTCATTCCATTGAATAATAGAATGCAGACTTTGTCTTTTTTATTGAAATCAGAAGACTCCACAAGTCTAAAAACATTTCTCAGAATACCTGGTTGAATTTTGATTTTTTTTAACCAGGATCTAAGGGTTGAAACTGCTGGATATGGATGTCCCTACTCTAACATGTGTGTACTCTGGGAGCAGCAGAGTATAAAAGTATTGTATTTGAAACCTCAGGAACAGACTACCGTATGGGTTTTTGTGTTTGGTATTTTTTAAGCTGGGTTTTTAGACAACATAATTTTGATTACAGATAGTTTTTCCTTTAAAACTGATATTTCCCTATCTTTGGTCATCACTGCTTTCGTGAGTTCATCAATATCCATTCCAGGCACATTTGTTTGAGTACTAAAAACAGAATACAATAGTAAAAAAGTGCATAAATATGAAATAATCTACATCAAATTACCATTTATTTGCTTTAGGAATATAGAAATCTTCTATAGAATGCTTCTATTTTATCATTAGCATATGGAATATTAGAAATATTACTACCATCACCATCATTACTATTTCTACCACCATCCAGACATCTAATCAAGCATAAATAAATAAAACACCATACTTTTTAAAGCAACAAATTTATAAACATGATTCAATGTTTTTGGGTTTAATTTCTATTTCAATTATTTTTCTCATGTGATAATTACCTGGTCAACAACTCGGCGAAGAGATATTTTCTCTCCCTTTATTCAATTCTTGCAGATTGTTCATTCGATACTGGTTTTTTAGAACTAAATGCCAGATTTTCAGTCGGTACAGCATCATCCTTCAATCTTCGGTAACTTTTTGGTGTGTAATTTAACAATTTATGTTGAAGATTTTCCTTGAAATCGCTATTTAAAAAGTGTTTCGAACAAATACAAGCCGTTTTCAGGTTAAACTTATCCTTTTTTTTTTGTTGCATGGATCCACATCTTACACGCAACTTCATTCTTGGGAAAATGAAAAAACTTCACATCACAATGGTTGTTTTCAACTTATAGTCGGAGTTACACCCAAACACAGCACAACGCATTGTTATTATTGAATATTTTAGATTAACACCACACAAACGTCGGACATAAACTTCTAGTAAACTTATTATATGCCAAAACTATCATGTTGTTCGAATTTTACTCAATGGATGACGTATTCCCACCAACAAAGCTTCGCCCACCATGCACAATATCTTACATTAGTAATTATTATGTCGTGGATGAAAAACTGAGCGAAAACCTGATTATATACAAAAATGACATGGCTTATATGACAGACCTGTCTAAAATATTTAATGAAGTTAATTTACAATTGCAGGATAATGAATTGAATTTAATTAAAACAAAAAACGTCATAGTTGCTTTTGTGGCAAACTGTGGCTTCTGTGGAAATAGGCAGAGATTAATACAGCCCCTTTACCACATTGTTTCTGCGTGGCGACTTGCGACTGACCACCCGCCTCAACTATCTCATTATTTTTTTAAATTTCTTATTGATTTTGTGTTTATTTTTACATTTTTAATAAATAACTCTTTACTACATTTGAGAGTGTTTTTAATTAATTTACACTTTGTGATTCTTAATAGATATATAGATAAATAAAATAGGTATAGATAATGTGCAAAGATATTTTATTATTTGGTATAATTAACTATTATGGAAAAGGGGGCTTTTGTTTTTTTTTCTTGTAAGGGGGACGGTGGTCCAGAAAAAGTGGGAACCTCTGCTCTACACCATCTGTACGTGTGGCTATGTAGTTAAAGTATTTCAAGAATGCTTTTAGATAGGCGGTTTTTGATTTTTAAGTCGCTCAGGCTGGAGACATTAGTGCGGTACTCTGTCCATTATACCCGAAGCATTCGTCTGTATATGCACATCTCAAAAGCGTCAATTGTCTTCGTGTCTGTTTACTTCACGATCCACGTTTCTGCCACATAATTTGCCATCAAGAAAATGAGTGCGCGGATTAGCTTAAGCTTTGTAACTTTTGATATTATCATAGCTCGCCACACACTGCTCAGTTTACTTATACAATTATAGCTATTGTCGGTCAACGTTTGATTTCGGATTCGCTTTTTCCGTATTGGTAATGGTAGACTCAAGATATACGAATGTATCTTCCATTTTATAACCACTTGACGGATTTTGGGAGAATTATTGTTTGCAAAGTCTACTATCGTGACCTTAGTTTTCGAAATGTTTAGTTGAAGACCATATTCTTTGTTTACGTTCGTGAATCTTGTCATGACAGTTTTTAACTCGGATTGGTCCGCAGCGATGATGATATCGTCTGAGGTTATTTATGCATCTACCGTCCACTGCAACAGCCCCTTTCCAATTCTCGAATACATTCCTCATTATATGTTCGATATATAGAGTTGAGACCACGTGCGTTGCCCTCATAAAATATGATCATTGTTCTCTCTGAAACCATTTTTTTTCATGAATCTTTTAATCTACCTTATTCAAAACTTTGCTCAACAAAAATTAAGTATCAACATTCCCTTTGTAATTACTTGTTGTTCGTTTCAAATCCCTCCAGCTCAGTTATTATTGTTTCTTTTTATTCAGGTATCTATTATCGGGGAGTTTGTTGGGACCGACGGCATTTATATTCTACGATCAGGAATCGATGTTCGAAGCGGTGCGACTCACCCTTGGGCTAATTACAATGTAAATGAGAAAAAAAACAACTTTAAAAAGGAATTTTTATTATATCATCACAGTTTGATCTGATTTTGGCAATAATTTATGTACATGTCTTTATTTTTGAACTTAAAAGAATCTTAAAACCTACACAATAATTTATATCTTAAAATCGATACCTTGGACTTCTAAATATACGACCTTCTTTTGCATCAGCTACACACTCTACTCGCGCTACATTAAAGTAAATATTTCCCAATAGGTTCGCCACTGGAATAGACTGCTGCTTCTTTAAACAGTCGAACAATCTTTGATCGCATTCGCAATGCGATTTTGTGTACAGAGAATTGTTGTTTAGGTTGTATCGTTGGGTTCGAGATCGTACTTTAACGGGACACAGATCGTGAGTCCTGCAACAAGCGTCAACGCTGGACTCGACCCCCAAATCGAAGTAGTTCTTTGCTATGTCACCCGTACCGCACCATTTTGTTCCTAAAATAAAGTTTGTTTTATTAAATTCAAAAAGATTTACTACAAATCATAAAATCAGTTTTTAAACTTCTTTCTCTTCTTTTTTTAAACTTCGCACGTTTAGCTAACCATGGTGCATCAGGAGATGACTTAAGATGAAATCATCTCCTGATGATGCTAACATGGTTTAGAAAAGTGATTTGGTGTTGGTAAATCTCTTCGAGTTTTGTCACAACGATGGTTTCAATGGAAGAATTCACCAAACCATTGTGGCTTACACAATGCAAACTCGAGCAGTTGGGAGAACAAGGGAAATGAAAATGCTTAAAAGAGTCGGTGGTTACACATTGAACATTGTAACATGAGAGCGAAAACACATGTGGATCGAATGGCCAAACCACACTCATGAAGACCCATAGGAAGGACTCATGGATATCTATATTTCATACAAAATAAGTTGGAAAAAAGAACTACTTCGAAGAGTATAACAAGACGAAGAAGAAGATTCCAAAGCATTGAAAATTTGTTTTGTTGAATGCGATGCTCCATAAATGAATGAGTTTTTGAACTTACCAGGGACGATTCCTTTGAGTATGGTGAAAGGATCATTTGCCAAAATACTTCTGGCTTGATCTATAGCCCTGGTGGTTTTGTTTTGTACAGGTGGTTCTTTAATAAGGCCATTCATTTCGTCTAACTCTTTACATTGATCCATCAGCGTGATCATCTCCAGAAAACTGATACCAATTGGTCTAGCTGTGGATTGTAGTTCGCCCAGAACTTTCACATACTGATCCGTTTCACTATGAAGAAAAAATATTTAGTAAAAACACACACTGAATCAAAATGAAACACCATACAAATTTGAAAAAATTATAACATAATTAAGTTTTATTATTTTTTTTAGTGTTTTTTATTTTTTTCAAATACAAGTTAAAATACTGAAAAGAGGAAAAACGTAATTGAGTTTATATCAAAATATAAAACAATTATTAGTAATATTTACTTTTTTTGGGCATGTTACGTAGCACGTTTCGCTGACCATGTTAGCATCATCAGGAGATAATTCAATTTTTATGATGAGATTGAATCAGATGATTCAAATGAAATCGTTCTCCTGATAATTCTAACACGGTTAGCGAAACGTTAAAAAAAGTGATTTGGTGTTTAATAGTAAATCTCTTTAGCAAAAATTGCGACGGATTCGTTCAAGCAGAACAATATCTCAAAATTGAATTGGCCCTCTGTCTTTCCAGATTTGAATGTCATTGAAAATGTCTCGGGGTACTTTCAACTCGATTTTTTAGTGAATCAAGAGAGTTTACAACAATGAAAGATTTGAAAATTGCTATTCGGGCTTTGTGGGAAGAAATTCCACAACAAACAGTAAAACAGTATGATTCATTTCAAAAAAAATTTTTGATTTTATAAATGATGGTGGACAGATCACAAAATATTAATATGTTGTTTGTTTATGATGTCCTCTTGTTAATCGTCCTCTTCTATGTAAAACTGATTTTAGATGTGTCTAACACTTTGACGCAGGTAAAATCCATTAAAAAATTAAATAGAGTAATCCCTTGTCTATATAGAGTAATTTAATAGAGTAATCCCAGCACTCTGGTGCGAACTACTACTATAATTTTCCAGGAATTGTTTTATTGCCTTTTTCGCATAACGCACGGCCGTTGGTTATGCATTTTGATAGTTTGTATGTATCATTATTAAAACGAAATTGGTGATTAGGGAGAATCTTGTCATTTTCGTGAGTTTAATTACGCAGTTATATGTAAAAGGTATACAACTTTGCTCTCGCCATTTTTTTTTTAATTCAAGGCTTCATTGTAAAAAACTGGTTATAAATTTATGATTCAAAGTATTGTCCACCATCGTTGGCCACTACTTTCTTCTATCTTTCAGGCTGCATTCGAATCCCGCGTGAAAAAAACTGATCACCTTTTGAAGCGATTCACGAATCGATTCAATTTTTGACTTCTTCATAAGACTGGAAGTGCTGGTCAGCCATGCCGTGTACCATCGATCAAAACAGGTGATAGTCAGAAGGAGCAAACTTTGGAGAATAGAGCGGGTGAGGTAGAACTTTCCCTTTCAACGTTTCCAAGTATGTTTTGACCAAACGAACATTCTCATGTTGCAAAATCACTTTATCGTGTCTTTCGCTGTATTGCAGCCGTATGTCTTTCAATGTTCGGCTCAAACGCGTTAATTGCATTCGATAACAATCCCCTGTGATTGGTTCAGATGGTTTTAACAGCTCTTAACACAGTCTGGTCCCGTCAAATACAGAGCATGACCTTGGAGCCGTGAATATTCGGTTTGGCTGTCGGCGTGGAAGCGTGGTCGGAATATCCCCATGATTTTCGACGCTTGGGGTTATCGTTATAAATCCATTTTTCGTCTCCAGTCGCAAGGCGGTACATCCCTTGCATCCCTTCCGGTTTTGCCCTTTAAACAACCGTTCACAAGTAAGTTCCAATCAAGTGACGTTGAAAAAGTTATAGCTTCTCACGACAATGAAATATCAGAATCAAAACTGCTTGAAATTCTGGAAAATACATCGGATGTGGAAGGCAATACGGTCGATGAGATCCTCGACGAGGCAGCGACTACTAAGATGACTACTACAGCCCCAACTTTAAGTAGTTTACAAACAATTTTATTAACGGCACAACAGTAGCAATATTTGGTCTATGATGGAGATCCTTCACTAGAAAGAAGCCTAAAGCTTTCAAATGGTTTGAATGGACTACTACAACCTTATAGGGAGATCCAAAAGGAGCTCACGAAAGAATTTTCAAAATAAGTTTTACCTTTATAACAAAATTAATATGGTCCTACACATTTATAATATATAATTCATACATACATATAGTGTCTTAATTATTCACACACTATTACATACATATGTAAATATTTAAACAAATTTCTGTTTCAGGTGTAACACCAGAAAATTTCCTGACCTAACCTAACCTAACCTAACCTTTCCTAACCTAACCTAACAAACCGCGGCCCTCTATCAGGAACGGAACCCCCGCGGTTGATGAGCGATTACTGTATAATGTTTTGTTTTTTGAGAAATGTATTCATTTCAACTTGACGGGTAAAAATTTATTTTACAGCAATTTTCATGTTAATGTTATTTTGAAAAGTCTTAAAAAATTGTACCCTAGAATTTTGACGCTGAGTGTAAATAGATTGTGAAGACACTATTGAAAATAAAAATGCAATCAGTCAAGGTTATTTATTATTATAAATCGTTCTTAGGAGAAACACTTTATAAAAACCGCAAAGAATTTCTCAAGACCGAAAGCCGTCTGAATTCAGCAGCAGTCTTATCCAGTTCCCTTTTGTATAACCTTGAAGGTAATGTTACATGATAATATTAATGTTAATTAAAATTAGGTGTTTTGTAATTTCCACACGACAGTTTTTTTAGTTTTGAGTAGATATTTTGTAACCGTTAATGTAAGTGCTTAATGACAACATAGATAATTGTATTTTTCACTATCTTATGCTAATTAGATTCAGTTTAAGTCTTTCATTCATTTAAATTCGTATCGTACTAATGCAGGTCTCTGCAAAAGATTTTGCTGCTATCGACAATTTTTATAGTAAATATAATTGACATATGAAGACGACAGGAAGAAGTTTTACTTCTAAACACCAAATAACTCTTTTAAACTTCTCGACGCTCGTTTCGCCAACCATGTCAGCATCATCAGCAGATGATTTAATGTAGATATTTTCATAAATTGAAGTAAAGGGCGAACGCTATTGCATTGAAAGATTTATTTGATTATCTTATACAGTAAATCCGATCTATATTCATTAAAATTGAAGAAAGATTGTTTACTTTTAAGAAGCAAAAGTTGAAATCGAATTAACTCGCTAACTATAATCCTTTACTTTTTAACAAAGGAAAAAAAGCAGATATTTTTTGTTACAGCCTGGTAATTCCTCAATAATTCTTGTATTTTGTGTAACATTTAAATAATTCAACTTCTAGTTTACACGGGTGCTTATACACTAGCAGTTATAAGAATTAATTAATATGTGAATATTTTATGACCAGCAACAGGGGATATTGTTGAGTACTGCTTTTTTTGGAGTTAATAGGCCGTTTGGTTGGGTTTTCAAGGTCTCTATGCCATATTTAGAATGTATAGCTATTATTTATACATAAATGTTTTCCTATTAACAACACGTACTGGCCGGAGTTCTAGTTTAATTAATAGTTATTTTGTTTTATCTTAAATAAAACAAAGCATTAAGTTTTAATAATAAAAAAAAGCACTTCGAACTTCAGAATGTGTACATTTAATATGCTCTAGAGTTTTAGAAGAAGACTTTGTAATTTGTGATGACTCTTGTGATAAGAAAAATATAAGTCACGTGGTGTGGCTATTAAATAACGAGACTGTCCGCGTTTTCGGAAAAATGTTAAGTGTAACAATAGAGCAACGAATTGTTGTGAAATTTTACTTGAAACTTTGAAAACCCGCTACTGAAACTTATAATTTATTGAAAGAAGTATATGGTAATGAATATTTATCGCGTGTACGTGTTTTTGAGTCGTTTAAGCATTTTTAAGATGGCCGAGAAGACGTTGACCAAAAACGGATGACCTTATCGAAAAAATCGGTAATTTAATTTGATCTGACCGTAGGTTAAGTTTTTGTGTGATTGTTGAAACTGTAGGAATTGACAAAGAAAGTGTACGGCAAATTTGACATACGAATTTTAACATGCCAAAAGTAGGTGCCGAAATGGTGCCTAAAATTCTCACGTTTGAACAACAAGAAGCTCGCAAAATGTACTGATGACAAAATATTTGACTTTGGATGCCATTGAAAATAACCCAAACTTATTGGAAAGGATAATACCATGTGACGAATCGTGGTTTTTTACTTATGATCTTGAAATGAAGCCCCAATCCTTGCACTGGAAGAACCCACATTTACCGAGACCTAAAAAAGCTCGAATGTGCAAATCTAAATTCAAAGCAATGATGATTGTTTTTTTTTCGATATTCATGGGATTGTGTACCTTCACTGGGTTCCTGAAGGTCAAACTATTAATCAACATTACTACCTTCATGTTCTTGCTGAACTCCGTGCAAGAATAAGGAAAAAGCGACCCGAATTATGAAAGGACAAGTCACGGGTTCTCAAATACTGTATCCCAATGTTAGGACATCCGCCTTATTCGCCGGATCTTGCGCTGTGCTACTTCTATATGTTTCCTATGGTGAAATCTACATTAAAGGGAACAAGATTTTAGTCCGTTGAAGCAAAGAAGGAGAAAGCGGCACGCGTTTTGAAGAAGCTGGCAGAAGAAGACTTCCGATACTGTTTGGAACAATGGAAGAATCGCATGGAGCGTTGTAGTGATAGAGGAGTGATGTATATTGAAGGTGATATTAAGTATGTATGTAAGTAAGTATGTATGTATGTAATATGTATGAAATCAAAATAAAATGTTTTACAGTGTCAGTCTCGTTATTTAATAGTCACACCTCGTACGCACAGTATGTCGGAAAAATAAGGGAACTTTTTAAATTTAAAGAAAACTACTAGCGCCATCTATTGAAACAATATATAATCTAAAAGCTGTATATCTCCTCTATAAAACGCCATCATTAGAATCAATCAATGAATTGTCAGTTTATACCGCTTAAAGTCACAAAAACACGATGGGAATTGAATTTCCATTGCTAAAAAAAGTTTATGGTGATGATTGCTTATTCCGTACACGTATGTTCATGTGGTATAAGCGATTCCAGGACGGTTTTGATGCTTTGGAAGACGACCCAAAGCCAGATCGGCAAAAAAAAACAAAAATGGCGATGAGTTGGTGGAAAAAGAGCGTGAAATGATCGGCTATGATGCGAATGCGACTGTGAGATGGATAATGGGGGAATTAAATACGACCAAAGACATGACTCATGAAATTTTCGACCGGAATCCACCCCGGGAAGTTATTTTTTGTTGCACGATAATGCACCATCTGTCGATGGAGCAGAACCATCGCTGTTCGTAAATTTTTGGCGAATAAACGAGTATGTGTGCTTCAACATCCTCCGTATTCGCCTGATTTATCTCCGTGTGACTATTTCCTGTTTCTGAAACTCAAATTGGCCAGGAAAGGAACGTTTTATGATAGTGTTACAAGTCCAAAAAGCGGTGACGAGGGTCATTGAGAGAATTCAAACATTTAAACAAAATCTACAGATTGAACTCATAAATGATGGAGTATCAGAAGCACTAAAGCGGTTCGGGTATGTGTGTCGCATGCCGGAAAACAGACTCACAAAAAGAGTGTTCAAGCGAGTGTAAGGGAAGAACTGTAAAGGAAGACCAAGAAAACCATGAAACGATGAAATTCGAGAGGAAGCTGGAAAAGGGGGCATAATATGGGAAGAAGAAATCAAGGAACTGATACAAGATAGGAAGAAATGGAGAGAGATATATAGAGGACAGCCTCAAGTCCACTTGCCTGACTAACGATATAAAGGCATAAGAGTAAATATGTATCGCTCTGTATAGTGAAGAGTGTACAAGAAAAGACGGAGGTCACTTTTTAGATGTTTTAAATTTCTAGTCAGATCGTTTACTGTAACTCCATCGGATGTCTTCTTCTTGAACTTTCGCAACAATTTTTTTGTTTTCAAGGTGGGGGGATTACTAGCCCTACACCATACCGTCTTCTTTTACCCAGGCTTCCTAAAATAAGCCATCCTGGTAATGTTAAAAATTATGTTATGCTGGTAAAATTAACGAATTTCAATAATACCTGCCTCCCGACAGATAAAATTTTTGTTTCCGCCCAATCCAAATACAATTCTTGTATAATAAATTAACTCTCTGATTCATTGTGGTTATTTATCATATTTGGAAAGTCGGAAATGCGTAACGCGGTATGAGGTAGCACCATATCTTTCACATAATTAAAGTAGAATTATTAAATGAATCAGTCACGAGGATCATTCTGTTCTAGCCTTACAAAAAAAGATTTTTTTGAGGTTTTTTCATTCCAACGACGTTTCATCTATTTTAAAACCCCAATATAGTACGATTTGCCCAACCCTACAAAATAAGCGATTGTTTCAGCTTTGACCTCATCATTTCCAGTGAATCTTCATCCAGTTAATAATTTCCCTACGTTTGGGAAGACGAAGTAATCGCTAGGAATGAAATCGGGTGAGTACCACGCAGGTGAAAACATTTTGAAGCGGCAACAATCCGAAAGGTGAGTTCAGGCGCTTTATCGTTGTGAAAGAGCATTTTATTTTTAACTATATGTGGACATTTAGTCTGAGTAGCAATTTTCCTTCTGGCTTCCTGTCTTCTGCACACGAGGATCTACACTACGACTACAATCTGCGGCACTACACCACGAGAATCCCAGAAAACCGTAACATTGACTGTTCCTGCAGATGAAACCGTTTTCGCTATCTTCGTCGCATTTTTTGGACTCATCACTTCGTTTTTGCTGGCATGTAATAATGAATACATGTATCATCTATTGTCATAAAACGTCTAAGGCTCAGCAGAATCGCGTTTAAATAAGTCTTGAATAGGGTTCATTTGAATGCCTCTTTGGACGATTATGCCTTCAAACTTTTTTTACTTCCTGCTCTTCAAGAATTTGCAAGAAACACTCAGGACACTTTGTTCCAACAGGACGAAGACATCTGCACACTTCCAATCTCACTTTGCCGTTTTTGTCAGGAAAATTGATTTCTCGCGGATTTTTTTTTTTTTATTTTAAGAATAAATTTATTAAAATTGATCCACTCTATTTTTGAAATTGACCCACTCTATATCATAGTCATTTAATTATACTAAGCTAATTAAAAAGTTCGCGGAGCGATACTTATAGAGCAGTAAGAGAACTATATAATCTACTACATTTTTTTTTAAGTGTCATTCTCATATCAACATATGTGAAGTTTGAAGTGAATTTGTAAATTCATTCGTACAGAGCCAGCAGTTTAAATAAACGTATCAGTATTATTTATTAAAATGGAAAATATTAAAAATCGAGCGGATTAAATCATCCCCTGATGATGTCAACATGGTTAGCGAAACGTGCGTCGAACAGTTCAAAAAAAGTGATTTGGTGTTTAGTGGTAAATCTCTTCAAGTTTAATCGAGCAGTGATTAACTTGTTTGTATAAAAGGTTTAAAGGCAATGGAAATTCATAGTGAAAGGAGTATGTTCCTTCAAATACGATGGTTTATAAGTTGGCAGGTGAGCTTCTGGATGATAATCCTCAATCTGGATATTCAATCAGTGTAACTACTGAACAAATAATTAATTCTCTACATGATATGATTATGGATGTCCGACAATTGACTTTGAGTGAAATTGCTAAGTCTATGGGCATCTCAAATGAATGAGTGTTTCATATTTTGAAAAAATAATTGTGCTTAAGAAAGCTATGTGCAAGATGGATTTCTTAAATTCTGATCAAAAACGACTTCGAATAAAACTTTCTAACTACGAATGAAACTTGGGTTTACCACTATGATCTCGAACTAAGACAACGAACCGCAGAGTGGACTGATTCCGATTGTTCAGCTCCTAAGCAGCCAAAGTGACATTTTCTTAATTGATTATCTCCAAACCGGTAAAACAATAACACGACAGTATTACTCAAACCTTTTGGATTAATTGGATGCAAAAATTCGCCAGAAAAGACCTAGTTTGGCGAAGAAAAACATCATCTTTCATCAAGACAATGCATCAGCTCACAGAGGTGTTCTTGCAATGACCAAATTGAAGGAGTTGCACTACGAATTATTGGAACATCCACGATATTCACCATATCTGACCCACTCTGACTTTCATTGGTATCCAAACCTCAAAAAATACCTATATGGCAAGCGTTTTTCATCAAATGAAGAAGTTACAGCAGCCGTAGGTGAGTATTTTGAAGGACTTCCAGAAAATCACTTCAGATATGGAATAAGTGAATTGGAGAACCGCTGGAAAAAAATGTATTGAGCTTAAGGGAGAATATACGAAAGAATAAAGTGATTTATAAATTTGTTTTATCATCCAATATCGCTCCTCGAACTTTTCAATTAGCCTAATGCTTGCGCCATCTGTGTGTCAGGCTGAAAACTTTTAAATTCGTAATTCCAGATTTAAAAATGTACATTTATTTTGCGATTTAAGTGTTGTGAACTGATTCTACCAATAAAGAATGTTGTAATAGTATTCAACAAAAAAAAAAGAAAATTTGTATTTGTGATTATGAGGATTTCGATTAGAGAAAGTTGACTAGACTTTGATTAGTTCTAATATCTCCTCGTTAGCATATTTACTCTTTTTTATATTAAGAAAACGTAAAAATGCAGCGCCGATCAATCACAGGAAAACTCAGTCAGTGTATGAAGAGAAATTATTGACAGACATTAAAATTAGATTCGATTAAATGGAAAATAAACTTTCTACCACACAGATGTTATACAGGGTGTACTTTCACGTAAAATGCCCCGTTTAATATGTTTTATTCATGCAAAATTGTATTGTTTCAGAATACAAATCAACTAAAGTTTCGCGGTCTACAGAATATTCAATTGTGTTAGAGAAGAACAGTCCATTTCCTTCAGTTTCATGAATAGATTTATTTTAAAATCATTGAACTGTTCGAAGCGTGAGAAAATACCCACATTGCCCTCATTGTTGCTACTGAAAATGTTTATATTAGGTTGCGCCATCTACACAATTATGACTCGTATCACCATAATTTGTATAAGTTTAGAATAATTCTTTTGTAACGGTTGTTTCTTGATCTCTGTAACTAGAGACATCTTAACAAAGTTGATATGTGGTTATTTCGTGATCTAGTGTTTGTTTTTTTTTAATCCGACGATAATTCATGAACTCAAAGTCAACTTCTAAACCGAAACAGAATATTGAGGGACATTCGTTGGAATTTTTGAGAAAAAAATTGGTGGTTGAAAAGAACCAACGCGCTAATTTGAACGATAGATAGCTGCATACAGAACTCCCCATATCTGAACAATATAAAATCATAAAGATCCTGAGATTCTGGCAAAAAGTAATAATTATATTACTGGACAAAATTGTTATAAAAAGGAATTTGTACGAAGAATACAACTGATTCACGGAACGTACGGATCGTTATCCGGAATAATGTAAGAAAATTTTCTACGAGCCGTGAAAATTTTCGATGTAACATGTATTATAAAGGGTGACCTGTTTAGTGTGTCCGAACTTTCTACAGGGGTCGCTGTTAAATCATCATGGAACTTTTAACATCAGAGCAACGCTTGCAAATTTTCGAAAATTATTATCAAAATAACTGTTTTGTGTGCCAAACTTATAGTCTTTTATGTTGCATATAATCGTCCAATTATGGACGAATTTCTAACGCATTTCACGCTGCTCGTGACAGACGCTTCATAATATATATATATATATATATATATATATATATATATATATATATATATATATATATATATATATATATATATATATATATATATCAAGCGGTATCCACTCCAGAATTGCCTTGGTTCATCTATCGTCCCATCGCCTTACTATATGGCCTGCCTATTTCCATTTCAATTGCTTTACTCTTCCAATGATGCCACAAACTTTCGTCTGTTCGCTGATCTATGTGAAGGGCTTTCTGTCTCGTCTTGTAATACGAATGATGCATTGATCGAGGACTTTCCTTTTCAGGATCACTATCAGGATTCACTATGTTCAGCCTGCCAAATGCCTGCTAGCCACATTTAACAGGCCATTCCACCTACCGGGTGTTATCCCCTTCCATTGAAATCGTCTGCCCAAGATATATAAAGCTGTTCATGATCCGCAAATTCCTTCTTAAAACTGATATTCTTCTGTCCTCAACGAATTTATTGAACATAATTTGACTCAGGTTAATTTTTAAGCCAATTGGTTTGCGAGCCCTTTGAGCATCTTGTATGCGTCTTTGCAGCTCCTCTGAGTTTTGTGGTTTTAAGATGGTTTAAGTTTGCACCATTGCTCTTTACACCATCCTATTCTTAATTCAGATTATGGAATACTTTTTCAAGACAAGCCTCGCTCTACATTAATTCCCACTTCAAGATATATATATATATATACATATATATATATATATATATATATATATATATATATATATATATATATATATATATATATATATATTATCAACCCGTATCAATCTACAAGGCCTCTTCAGCATGCTTCCAACTGTCGCGGTCTTGAGCTTACCTCTACCATTCGGGTCCAATATACTTAATAATGTCATCAGATCATCGTGTTTTCGGTCTTCTCCGTGGACGTTTGCGATCAAGAGGTATCCAGTCCAGGACCACCCTACCCACTTCCATTTCAATTGCTTTATTCTTTCAATGATGTCACTAACTTTCGTTTGCTCTCTGATCCATCTGCAGGTCTTTCCATCCCGTCTAGTAATGCCAAGCATACATCTTTCCATTTCCCTCTGTGCTACTCGAAGTTTTTGAACTGACTGTGATGTGAGTGTCCAGGTTTCACTTCCGTATGTCATAACGGGCAGGACACACTGTTCAAAGACTTTTCTTTTCAGGCAAAAAGTAGGTAGTTTGCTCTTAAACACTATGTTGAGCCTGCCAGCCCCATTTAACGCGTCGTTCCACCTCCTGGACGGTATCTCCTTTCATTGAAACCCTCTGCCCAAGATATATATATATATATATATATATATATATATATATATATATATATATATATATATATATATATATATATATATATATATATATATATATATATATATATATATATATATATATATATATATATATATATATATATATATATATATATATATATATATATATATATATATATATATATATATATATATATATATATATATATATATATATATATATATATATATATATATATATATATATATATATATATATATATATATATATATATTATATATATATATATATATATATATATATATATATATATATATATATATATATATATATATATATATATAGATCCACAACATCCAAATCCGTTCCTAAAATAGAAATTCTTTTGTCTTCAGCAAATTTATTGAATATGACCTGACTCTTCTTCTGGTTTATTTTCAAGCCAAATGGTTTCCCAGCCCTTTGCAGCTCTTGTACGTGTCTTTGCAACTCATCTGGGTCTAGTAAAAGAAGCACGATATCATCTGCGAGACCAAGATGATATAAGTATGCACCATTAATCCTTATTCCATCCTGTTCCCAATCTAGATTACGGAACACTTCTTCCAGGCAGGCTGAGAAAAGAAGAAGCAATATTGAGTCACCCTGCCGTACGCCCCGCTCTATATTTATTCCAACCTGAAGATCGTCAAGGTGGACTGTCGCTGTAGTTTCGTCATATATCGATCCTAGTAGATTTACATAGGCTTTCTCTACACCTTGATTAAGCAATGCATCCATTATGACCCGCTTTGAGATTGAATCAAATGCATAAAAGCCAAGCACAGTGGCATAGTGTATTCGTTGTGCCTTTCTATGACCTGCTGTATGACCTGGACGTAATCCATTGTACTGAATCCACTTCTGAATCCTGCTTGCTCCCTTGGTTGTGCGTCATTAAGTTTTCTTAGTATTCTTTGGATATTATCTTGGTGAAAACTTTGTACACCACTGACAGGAGGCTTATTGGACGGTAGTTCTTTAAATCTTCCCGTGCTCCTTTCTTATGTAAAAGAATCACTTCTGCATTTTTCCATAAGCTGGGTACTTCTTGTTGTTTGAGACATTTTGAATATAATTTCGCTAGTGTTTTATGTAAAGTATGACCACAAGCTTTTAACATATCCACAGTTATACAATCCTTTCCTGGAGCCTTGCCATTTTTCATCGAGTCTATAGCCTTCGTCACTTCGTCCACCTGGATATCCGGCACTTGTTCTTCAGTGGGCTTGCTGTTCTTGTTTGATTCCGGTCCTCATATAACTTTGAATGAAATCTTCGGACAACCTCTAACATTTCCGTCCGTTCACTGCATATTGTACCATCCTCACGCATTAAAGAAAACATGTGTGTCCTTTTCTTTCTTAGCTTCTGCTTAACTTTGTTAATTCCCCTGTTTTCTTCCAGAGTCTTTTGTACAAGCTGCATGTTGAATCGGCGCGTTTCCTCTCGAATACGTTTTCTTATAGTTTTGCAAAGCTCAACGTACTCGACCCTGCCAAAAGAGCTGTCTGCATTCTTCATTGTCCGGCGGTTTTTCATTAAATTAATGGTCTCATTGGAAATTTTTGACTCTTTGAAACATTTATCTTCTGGTGCTATTGAAGCCGCCGTTTTAAGCACATTGTTGGTGATTTCTTCATATTGTTCTGTAATTTCCATCTCCTCCGGGTCTTGTAAAAAAGCAAAGCGATTCGACAGAGCAATTTCAAAATCTCTGCCACTCTCCAGCGGCTTCCCAGAATCCACTTTGCCACTTTTAGATCCTATCATTCTTTCGCGCTCTTTTCGGCAGTTAATCCTAATCTTTGCCCGTACCATTCGGTGGTCACTTCCCACATTAAAGTGGTTAAGGACAGTACAATTGCAAAATATAGCTTTATCGTTTGACATAATGTAATCAATTTCACTTGTGAGTCCAGATGGACTTTTCCATGTCCATTTTCTGTTGATCTTTTTCTTGTAAAACGAATTCATAATATAGAGTTCTTGTCCTTCAGCAAAGTCAACTAGCCTGTCACCAGTTGCATTTTCATCAGTTCTTGCTTCTCCGATTCTGGCATTAAAGAAGCCCATCAGGATTTTATACCTACACTTACCTACACTGCTATATATATATATATATATATATATATATATATATATATATATATATATATATATATATATATATATATATATATATATATATATATATCAACCGCAGAGCCTATGCTTTCAAAAGGAAAACGGACAACTAGCTCTAAATAACCAAGACAATTGCAAAGAACTTGCGAAATATTTTGAACAAATACTAAACTGTCCTGAGCCCTTAAACAAATTACCAACACTAAACCCTAAACAAACAAACTCAGATTCATTACCACCGAATGAAGAGGAAATACTTAGGCAAATCAAGCGGCTTAAAAATAACAGAGCTTCTGGTGAAGATGGAATCACTGCTGAACTTTTGAAATCCGCTGGTCCAGGTACAATCAAGGAAATAACCAAAATTCTACAAGAAGTTTGGCGAACCGAACGGATTCCGGAAGACTGGAAAGATGCTCTAATCCATCCACTACATAAGAAAGGAGATAGAACGGATGTAAACAACTATAGAGGAATATCTCTTCTCCCAGTTTGTTACAAGATTCTATCTCAATGTCTACTAGACAGAGCACAGGGACAGTTAGAACCGAACATTGGTGAATATCAGGCAGGTTTTCGACCGGGCAGATCCTGCCCTGAACGGATCCTGAATCTAAAGTTGATTCTAAGACATCAAAAACTGTACAATAAAAATCGCGTCTGTACATTTGTGGATTTCAAAAAAGCATATGATTCTATTGACCGCGAATCTTTATTCGGAATCTTGAAAGAACAAGGACTAGATCTGAAAATGCTGGCAATTATTAAAGCAACGTTAACTAACACGAGGTCAAAAGTTAAATTCACAAAACTGGTGTGAGACAAGGGGATGGACTCTCGCCACTCTTATTTAACTGTGTTCTAGAAAAAGTAATACAGGAGTGGCGTGAAAAAAAGTCGGCACTGAATATTGACCAGCCCATTAAACTGGGGAGAACCAACATCAAAATTGATTGTCTGGCATTTGCTGATGATCTAGCAATTTTAGCTCAAGATGTATTAACGGCTCAAAAACAGATTGAAATCCTAAAAGAAACAGCAGAAAAGGTAGGACTCCAAATATCCTTTGAAAAGACACAATACATGACCTGCCACAGACTAAGAACACCATTTCTAAAAACAAAATATAGTAACATCAGACGAGTCTTCCAATTCAAATATTTTGGTGAAATAATCATGGAAAATGGGTTGGAAAAAGCGGCCAATAAGGGTAGATGTCAAAAAATGGAAACGGCATTGAGACTTACACAAAATATTTACAACAAAAAATGCCTATCTAAAAACACAAAACTGAGACATTACAACACGGTTATTAAGCCAGAATGTCTATATGCTGCAGAAACGCTCATTTCGAATAGAAAGAGGGACATCGAGGACATTGAAAAGAAGGAAAGAAAAATCATAAGAAAAATCCTAGGCCCCAAACAAATAAATAGCACAACATACCGACTCCGAGAAAACCAAGAAATCAAACAATACACAGATATACATAGCGATATGAGAAAAAGAAGACTTAAGTTTTACGGACACATCAAACGGATGAATCCGAGTAGGCTAACTAGACAAATAGTCGAATTTTATGAAAATAGGAGTAGAGCTAAAGTAGAAATAATTAAATGGATTGCGGCAATTAAAGAGGACCTAAGATCAGCAAATATTACACAAAGTAAAATTCAGGATAGAGGTTGTTTCAGACACAAGGTTAACGTTTGGAAGGTTGGCCAGAGAGAAAAATGTAGGAAGACTGGAACAACTTGGTCTGACGAAAGGAAAAAAGCTCATAGCGAAAGAATGAAATTAGTATGGGCTCAAAGGAAGGCTAACAACAACAAACGCCTCTAATTGTACTTCGCGTGGTCCACCAGGGCCCATACGTGAATAATAATAATATATATATAGCAACCAAAAGTATGTGACATCATAGGAAGAGTAAAGGAATTGAAATAAAGTTGGGCAGACCATATAGCAAAGCCAACAAATGGACCAAAGCAATTCTGGGGTGAACATCCTTTGATCATAAACGCCCGCGAAGAAGGCCGAAAACACGATGGACCTATGACATCATCAAGTGTATTGGACCCGAATGGCAGAGGAAAGCTCAGGATCGCGCAAATTAAAAGCATGCAGAAGAGGCTTTCATGGCTGGGTGATGATGCTGATGATCAGAACTAAACGGATCAATTGCTACATTTGGAAATTACCCCAATTATAAAACAACTGTTATATATAAAAAACGAACATATAAAAGAATTAAGAAGGTGGCAAACATCTCGGGCTACTAACGAGAAAATAAATCTAAAGAGAGCTTTGTAGAGTGTTACGAACCAATGGCCGTATATATATATACTAATAATCTGTATAAAAAGTAAGAAAACGCAAAATTTTTAATATTACACTTTTATGACAAACGAAAGTGAATAAACGGTAAATTTTTGAGGTTATTTCATAACAGATTTAATCTTAACAAGTACATTAGTTTTACTTACAACACTTCAATTACTTCACATCCTAATAAAAGCTTCCTGGCTCCCAGTTCCACCACGGCAATGGTCTGATCGTGGAAATATACCATTCGCGTTGAGTCCTTATCCGCTCTCCATCCACTGTACACCTTCAGATTCCTCCCACTGTCACTTCGGCTAGACCACGGCCCTCTGAACCTCCCCAGGGAAGGTTTACCGTGAGTGGTAGCCGCGAGTACCATCAACACAATCCAATACATTACGCTCGATATTGAGGTCATCTTCCGCGGTGCATTATCTGGGCGAACCACACCGTGCGACCAGCGACCAACGTCGGTCTCAAACAGACTGAGCGAATATCAATGGGTTTCCTTTTGGGAAAGTGAATGGTGTGAAGGTTTTGAACTTAGTTCGGTAGCGGTTGACCGTTTTATTAGCGCACTGCAGGACGGATGCGGTTTAGGGTTTGTGGACGCACTTAAAAACTATACCATGTTTGCGTCTTGGGTTTTCTGTGATGCAGTCGGAACTTTTTACTTGCAGAAATTTCCTTGGTAAATATTTTTTCCAGTTACAGCTTCCGTTTGCAAGCCGTTCTAATAATTCGCGATGTAGTTTTTCGAAGACTGGTAATTTCAAATATTTGACATCGTTCATGATGTCACTAATTCTCATTAGTCCAACTGACTTAAATTTGAAATTTAGTTAGTACCATGTTTATTATGACGAAAAATAAAAAAATCGGGTGATCTGAACGGCAAAATTATGATATCAGTAAAGCTCCAGGTTAGATCAGATAAATTCGACATTTGTGGAATGATATTTTCTGAATATTTATCGAAAGAAAAATTTAAAAAAACTGGTGGAAGCATTATGATGATGTCATATTGAGAATTTTCTCGTGTCAGAATCAATTGGTATGAATCAAATCAGATTTTAATACTGTTCAGATATACAGAGTGGCACAAGAACGAATGTTTTTAAAATTAGTGATAATTGGGAAGAGGTCAGAGGGTTTTTTCTTCAATCTTTCATCATATCTAAGACATAGGCCTCCCCCACCGTTCTCTGCTCTGTTTTAACTATATTCTCCATATCTGAATTAGTATATACTATCTGGCTCTTGCAGATTCGCATTGCGATCAGTGAACTTCACTTAAGTTGAACCACTTACTCTCCCATATCTTTAACGTTCATTTGACTTCAGATCCAGTTATTTAGTTTTGGATTTAACAATTTTACTCCTAATATAGTTCTCGTCATTGAACTTCGTGTTTTTTTTTGGTAATTTGTTTATGTTAGTCTTTTTTAAGTGTTCAAGTTTAAGTTTAGGACTCATATGTTAGAACATTGAAAATGCATTGATCGTACACCCTGGTCTTTAAATTTTAGGGCATCCTATTGTTTTTTTAAAATGCATTTAAGTTTCGCTAAAACTACCCAAACCAGTCTGGTTCCTCTAATTATTTTCGCTGTTTGGTTCTCTCTAGTTGCTTTTTTTACCTACCTAAAATAACGGAACCTTTCAAATTAAAAAAAAACAATTAGTTATTTTGCCAAAATTATTTATTTTTATTCAGAACGCATCCTTTCCGCATCAATACACCGCTGGGCCCGTTCAACCCACACTAGCATAAGTTTTTTATATCGTTTTTTTCGGAATCACCTCAATTATCCTCGTCTCGGTTTCTTGGACTTGTGTAACACTGTCATAAAACGTTCCCTTCATGACAAGTTTAAATTTCGCGAACAGGAAACAGAGACACGGAGATAAATCATGCGAATACGGAGGATGTTGAAGTACACAGACTTGTTTTTTCGCCAAAAATTCACGAACTACGGTCCTGTGAAATGGTGCTTTATCGTGCAACTAAAACTAAATTCCCGGCACTCAATATTCGATCCTCACTCGAACGATTATCTTCAACAAATCTCTCACAGATATTTTTTTTTCTGTTATGACAAAAGGTACTGTCACTTTACGCGCTATAACGCATAAGTTAAACTTATGAGTGTATATTATAGAAGTTACAAGTATTTGAAAAATTTGCGTTCTTTTTGCGCCTCTCTGTATATTTTTCATTATCAAATAATTTTACATGGATTACTGCAAAAGTTTCTGCAATCAGACTACTCTAAAAGTTTCGACTTTTCGTTAATGTCGACATCGAAATATTTTTCAGTTCTTATGTTAATTATTTGAGTGATTTATATATATATATATATATATATATATATATATATATATATATATATATATATATATATATATATATATATATATATATATATATCCCCAAAAACTTTTTTTCTTCCCTCTCGTGTCTCATGGTATTCACATTTTTTAATGTGTTTGGACGGGTTTTCTCAAGAGAAAGTAGTGGCACGTGCCAGTGAAATGAAATATATTTGTAATTTAAAGCTTTGTCAAGCAATTTTCGGCCCATTGTGACGCCGGTAACCAGGCCGGATGCTTTCAACAGTGAACTATTTGTGTGGTGGTCGACCCAAATTCGACCGATTTTCAAAAATATAAATATACTCTGATTAGCCTTCGTCACGCTTAAGATGTACAATCCTTCTTGCAACATACCTACCCACCTATAACCAGTTTATCGATTAATTAGAAAACGGTTAAAACAAATGATATAATAATAAACAGCAAATGGTAAAAACTAAGAAGCTAAAGATATTCAAAGATTGAACTAGCAATTCTAATCGAGCAACCACATCCCTATAATTTTATAACCGGCAACCAGTGGCGGGGACCACAGTAAACAATTTTTCAGAGCACAACACCATATTTTATTTCCGTTCACCTCCTGTATAGGGTTTCAATAGCACGAAGAATAAAAAGGAGGAAGGGAAAAGCAAAAAAAAAATCTTTAGCAGCACTATTTCCTTCCACGCCCTCTCACTTTAAAAACCCACGAGCCACCACTGCCGGCAACCATCAATTATCCTCGGCGGGAAGTTCAAATTAATTACCACATTCAAAAAAAAAATTCTTATCGTATTTGTCCATCTCCTCCAGATTTTCTAAGATAATTTTTGAACAACCTCCGTATTTATGCCTTTTAACATTAATTGATTTTTACACTACTAATTTTTTTTATAAAATATAAAATTAAGTGGAAACTTTTTTTTCCTTCCAAAATTATGTCGTTTCGAAACCAAACTAAAAAACGACACGTTTCATATCGAAATCTACTGGACTATTGGGTAAAATCACTTTGATTTTTTTTCTAGGTCAACAAAGAAATGTTTAAACATCGCTGGGGCCAATGAAGTAAGCTCGGCAAGTTAATTATTCTTTCTTCATAATTTTATTAAAGAATGTTAATTAATTGTTAATGTTTATGGTTCTATCTTATCGTGTCGTATAATGAATGAATAACTCATAGAAAAGGAATGTTTATTGATTTAAATTAGTTCCTTGAATTTCTCGGAACACGTTTCGCTAACCGTATTAGCATTATCAGGAGATCCCAAAAAATAAATGGAACAATTGGAGATGCGAGGATCAAAGAGATTTACCACTATATACACAATCCCTGGTTATATATATATATATATATATATATATATATATATATATATATATATATATATATATATATATATATATATATATATATAATGACCAGTTGACTTGGTCTTGCTCTGTTCGTCGCTTGCTCTGTTGGTCTTGCTCTGTTCGTTCAGCTGTCTCCCTGCGTTTGAGCTCGAGCCCAGCTGATGACGGCTGTGAGCCCAGAAACCGGTCCTGGGAGGTACTTGTCTCGGCACGGTGACGGCGACTGATTTGAGACGAGCAGAGGTACGTGGAAGTACGGATGAAAAATTTCTGTTTTTCAAATATATATATATATATATATATATATATATATATATATATATATATATATATATATATATATATATATATATATATATATATATAAATATATATATATATATATATATATATATATATATATATATATATATATATATATATTTATATATATATATATATATATATAGTCGGTTCAACATGCAACTAGTGCAAAAGACACTAGAAGAAAACAAGGAAATAAACAAAGCAAAATACAATAAAAGGACACAAATGTTTGCCTTAATGCGTGAGGATAGCACAATGTGCAAGGAACGTACGGAAATGTTAGAGGTTACCAGAAGAATTTTATTCAAAGGTATATGAAGATCAGAACCAGTCAAAGAGAGCAATGCCCACGGAAGAGCAAATGCCAGATATCCTATTGGGTGAAGTGATAAATACTATAAAAGTGATGAAGAATACTCCAGGAACGAACAGTGTAACAGTTGAGATGTTAAAAGCTGGTGGTCGAACTTTACATAAAATACTGACAAAATTGTACTCAAAGAACAAGAAATACCCAACCTAGGGAAGCGATTTAGATGTGATAGACCACTTGGACATCTTGGCCATAGGACTGCAATGGAGGGTGATACCGCCCGGGAAGTGGAACGGGGCATTAAGTGTGGATGGCAGGTATTTGGCAGGCTCAACATAATGTTCAAACAAACTCCCATTTTATCTGAAGAGAAAACATTTTGATCAGTGCGTTCTCCCTGTTTTGACATACAGAAGTGAAACATGGACACATCATAATCAATTCAAAGACTTCGGGCAGCACAGAGGATAATGGAAAGGTGGCTTGGCATTACAAAGCGGGACAGAAAGACCTGTACATGGATCAGAGAACAGATGAAAGTATGTGACATCATTGGAAATGTGAAGGAATTGAAATGGAGGTGGGCAGTCCATATAGCGAAGCGAGGTGACGACAGATGGACCAAAGCAATCCTGGGATGGATACCGCTTGATCATAAGCGTCCACGAAGAAGACCTAAAACACTGTTTCAAAAAAATCGACTATTTTTTTCTTAAAGGTATTTTTTAAAAGTATTTTCTTAAAAGTATATTAATATTAAGACCTGCCGCATCGCAAAGTTCGACTCTACGAAAATAAAACCAACCCTAACAGAAGAGCTTGATAAACAACCAGCACAGAACTGGCAAGAACTGAAACAAAAAATTATTAAAACAGCCCTAAAGTTGGCCCCTTTACAAAAACGTAGAAAACATCCGTGGTGGGATGAAGTTTGCGAACAAGCAGTATTAACCTGGAATAAAGCATTCAAAGAGTGGAATAGTCAACAAACAGAAATAAACTATAACATCTTTTTGGAAGTAAGAAAAAAAACATCGAAGCTAATTAGACAAACTAAAAGAAAATATGAAAACAATCAATTTAATGAAATAGAAAAAGATTAAAAAAAAATAACATCTGAAATTTTTACAAAACATTTAAAATCAAATTAACAGGCTATCAACCCCAAAGTCTTTGCTTCCAAAAGAAAAACGGACAATTAGCTCTAAATAACCAAGACAATTGCAAAGAACTTGCCAAATATTTTGAACAATTACTAAACTGTCCCAAGCCCTTAAACAGATTACCATCACTAAACCCTAAACAAACAAACCCAAATGCATTACCACCGAATGAAAATGAAATAATTAGGCAAATCAAACGACTTCAAAATAACAAAGCTTCTGGTGAAGATGGAATCACTGCTGAACTTTTAAAATACGCTGGTCTAGATACAATCAAGGAAATAACCAAAATTCTAGAAAAGGTTTGGCGAACCGAACGGATTCCGGAAGATTGGAGAGATGCTCTAATCCATCCACTACGTAAGAAAGGACATAGAATGGATGTAAACAACTACAGAGAGAGTTAAAATTCTATCTCAATATCTACTAGACAGAGCACAGGGACAGAACCTAAAATTGGTGAATATCAAGCTGGTTTTCGACCGGGCAGAATTTTTATTCCAAATCTTCCAAGAACAAGGACTAGATCTGAAAACGCTGGCAATTATTAAAGCAACACTAACTAATACAAGGTCAAAAGTTAAATTCATGGGTGACAGCTCAGAGCCCTTCGAAATTAAAACTGGAGTAAGAAAAGGGGATGGACTCTCGCCACTCTTATTTAACTGTGTTCTAGAAAAAGTACTACAGGAGCGGCGTGTAAAAAAATCAGCCCTGAACATTGACCAGCCCTTTAAACTGGGGAGAACCAACATCAAACTAGAATGTCTGCCATTTACTGATGATCTAGCTATTATATTAACGGCACAAAAACAGATTGAAATCCTAAAAGAAACAGCAGAAAAGGTAGGAATTTCCTTTGAATAGGAAAGAACACCATTTCTAAAAACAAAATATGGTAACATCAGACGAGTCTTTCAATTTAAATATTTGGGTGAAATAATCATGGAAAGCGGATTGAAAAAAGCGACCAATAAGGGTAGATGTCAAAAAATGCATACTACATATCTAAAAACACAAAACTGAGACATTACAACACAGTTATTAAGCCAGAATGTCTATATGACGCAGAAACACTCATTTTGAATAAAAAGAAAGACATCGAGAAGATTAAAAAGATGGAAAGAAAAATCTTAGGCCCCAAAAAAATAAATAGCACAACATACCGGCTTTGAGAAAACCAAGAAATCAAACAATACACAGATATACATAGCGATATGAGAAAAAGAAGACTTAAGTTTTACGGACACCTAAAACGGATGAATTCGAGTAGGCTAACTAGACAAATAATTGAATTTTATGAAAATAGGAGTAGAGCTAAAGTAGAAATAATTAAATGGATTGCTGCAATTAAAGAGGACCTTAGTCTTATAGTTTATAACACGTTATTTACTTCAGTTTCAGTTTTACGTATAACCAGAACTCGTACGGAGCTAAATCGGGCGAATATGAGGGATGTATGGGAGGGACCAAAATGTATCATATATTTTAAGCTAAGGAAAAATGTCGTTTTCAGTTTCATTCATTCAGTTTGAGGTTTTCATTCATTTATGTACATCTGAAATCCTATTGTTTTCATTTTTAATTCATCTTTAGATCACAATTGCACTGTTATACTGATACAGATACTCTCTAAAGTGAAAATATAAAAAGCAAATAATAATATGTTAACCTAGTTTCATTTACTGAAGAATACTCAGTCATTAAATCGAAATGATTGATAAAATAATTTACCAGGACGTCTCAAAACATTTTTAATCGTAAAGATAACAATACAAATAAGTTTGGTTAAAAATTGCTTAGAAACTGTTATGGTAATGAAGCTATGCACCATTTTACTGGTCAGGTCCATCAATAATACGTCTGCTACACAAGCTCACTGGAATTGTTAAATCCACAGTACACAGCATTTAAATGGATTTTTTTACTAAAAAGTATCAGGGTGTCCCTCATATTCTCCCGGTTTAGCTCCTTGGGAGTTCTGGTTATACGATTTGGACCATGTAATAATAGGTTTGCGCCGGGGCTTTGAGGCTATTGATTCTATTGGAAAACTAGTGTGTTTATCGTTTTTCTCCATTTAAACATGACTGTATATCAATATTTTAGCCTAATTTTAGAATAATTTAATTGGAGATCGAAAGTTATTTTTCGGTTTTTCCATGTATATACTCGGGAAAAATTGCGGTTGAGCCATTTTCAGACTTTTTGTTGTAACTCTCCTTTAAGAAAAGATATCTTAACAAAAATATCATTGTTTATGAAGAATTTTGCGCTTAATTGACTGGTGGTAAGAATAATTTTTTATCATGAGTATTCTAAATGTGGGGCTTGATAGCTTTTAACTAAGACACCTTTGTCTCCGTTTTTAACGATATCTCAAAGCCAATTGACTTGTTGGAAAACTAGTATGTTTTTCTCGCTTTAAAAATGATTATACAGGGTGTCCCAAAACACAACGTCAAGCGTGTACGGGGCGAAAGGCCAGGTTATACAAGTTCTGGTAATTATATGAAAAAAAATGCATATCACCGTGTTAAGTGATAATAGGCATATTTTTGAAGCACACTAGGCATATGTTTAGATACTGTGATCATAAATTTCCCAATTTTTCAGTGTTATTTTTTATAACGTGGTCCTAAATAACAATTCTATTATTCGCAGTCACAAATCAAACAATGAAGTTGTTAATTTAGTAAAAAAAGTTTCATTGAGTCGTGGTTTAAAAAATTATGTCAGCTAACTTTGAAACTTCATCTTAAAAAAATGTATTATACTACACTGGGAAAGTTATTTCAAAAGATGGTCCATTTAGTCAAGATTTCAAAATGGGACAATTGGCACTTTCCACAAAAAAATATTATTGCTTAGTTTTTTTGCAAAAGGATCACATTTAAAAAAAAACTGACTCCATGATAAAAAATACTTTTGTATGCTCAAAAACGGACTACACCAATGTAAGTGAGATGGACAGATGTGATAGAGTGAGATAGATATTGGGTTGATGCATAATTAAGTTCGCTGTTTATTTTTACTTTTAACTCTTTGGAATTTGCATTTTTTATTAATTTTTTTTTATAAACTTATCTTTCAGGTTTACTATTGTTATAATGCGTGTTGAAAATCATGAACATTTACGCCATATTATGCTCTACCCTTCGAGAAAGGATGGAAAGCAACAGAGTCCGCGCGCGATATAAATGAACTGTTTGGTGAAAGAACAATTTGAGGGAATGGTCCAAAAATGGTTTAAGCGATTCAAGGAGGCTGATACATCGCTCAAAGATGAAGAAGGAAGAGGTCGACCATCGGATTTCGACGATCAGGCACTTCTGGCAGCGGTGGAAGAGGACGAAAGCTTGACAACACGAATGCTGGCAGACGATTTCGATGTGAACCAGTCAACGATTGGCCGTCGTCTCAAAAAGCTCGGAAAGGTGTGGAAACTGGCTGGATGGGTCCCTCACGAGCTCTCCGACGACAATAAACCGATCGCGTTCGAATTTTTACCGATTTGCTACAGCGAAACGTATAAACACCATTTCTGAAGAACCTCGTCACTGGAGACGAATCTTGGCTCCTCTTCAAAAACATCAAAACAAAGAAGGTTTGCGTATCGCATGAGGCGTTTCGCCCAAAGGCATACCGAAAGATGTCCACTGTAAGAAGGCAATGTGGTGCGTTTGGTGGGACAGAAGCGGAATCATCCACTGGGAGATAATCTCAAATGGCATTTGCTATTGGTGAAAGGAGAATGGTTAGCGGTTTTTTAAATTTTTTCTCCCATTTTTTTTTTTGCAGATGAGCGTCAGCAGTGGCGAATTCCGGACAAAAATAGCAAGCGGCAGTTCAACATTAACAGCGACGTCTATCTGGCTCAACTTAACCGCCTTCACGCTGCAATCGAGGCGAAAAGAACGCGCAAAAAAACCACATCGTGTTCCACCACGATACCGCCCGTCCTCATGTTGAGCGTCGTGTCGTCGAATCCATCGCCAATAAGGGATGGGATCTGCTCCCACATCCGCCATATTCACCGACTGAAGCAACTACAGACTACCACGTCAACACGTCGCTGAAAAATTGGCAAAGGAACAAGGTCTACGACGATTTGGATGACTTGGTTGCCGATGTTAAGGCGTGGATCGCCTCCAAGAATCGTGACTTCTTCGCCCGAGGAATCGACCAACTGCCAAGCAAATGGGAAGCAGTTCTTGAAGTCGATGGTGAATACGCTCCAGAATAATAATTTAAACATGTTTTGGTTAAATATTTTTATTGTTTTTGTTGAAAAAAAACGAACTTAATTATGCATCAACCTATTAGTTTGCTACCTCGTGACTGCTACATCAATTTTTGCAGAACAATCTTGACGAAAAAAAGTGAAGATCAGCAATTCTTTAAAATAATCTAAACAAAACTTTATGGACTGACGAATTGACGTTTAAGAAAGACGGTTATTTAAACTTGCATAATTTACATAGTAACTGTAACTGGACACGTACTCTACACTCGAGGTACGGAAAATGGCCGATGTGGCGGAATAGGATTCCTCATCAATCGAAAGCTGAAGGACAGTGTGGTAAAATTTGAAAGTGTATCCGACCGATTAGCCCAATGCGTCATTCAGCTGAATAAAAAGTTTAGGCTTCAAATCGTCCAAGCTTATGCACCAACTATAAGCCATAAAGATGAGGAAATTGAGGAATTTTATGATGATGTGGCCCAGCTTTTATACAAGGAGAAATGTAGGTACAAAATCCTGATGGGTGATTTTAATGCCAGAATTGGAACAACAAGAACAGACGAAAATGCAACTGGCCCATATGGAACTGGTGAGCGAGACAATAGAGGTGACAGATTAGTTGATTTTGCTGAAGGACAAGAACTATATATTATGAATTCATTCTATAAGAAAAATATCAGCAGAAAATGGACATGGAAAAGTCCATCTGGGCTCACAAGCGAAATTGACTACATCATGACCAACGATAAAACAATATTTACCAATTGTACTGTCCTTAACAATTTTAATGTTGGAAGTGACCACCGAATTGTACGAGCAAGGGTTCGGATTGACTGTCGAAAAGAGCGCGAAAAAATGGTAAGATCAAAGAAGGGCAAGGTGGATTCTGGAAAACTGCTGGAGAGAGGAAGCGATTTTGAGATTGCTTTGTCAAACCGGTTTGCTGCGTTACAAGATCCAGAGGAGGTGGAAATATCAGTTCAATATGAAGAATTCGCCAACAATGTACTTCAAACGGCTGTTTCAATAGCACCAGAGGAAAAATGTCTCAAACAAACAAAAATCTCCAGTGAGACCATTGATTTAATGAAGAAACGACGAACAATGAGAAATGCAGGTAGTCCTTTTGGCAGGGCCGAGTACACTGAGCTCTGCAAAACTATAAGAAAACGTATCAGAGAGGACACGCGCCGATTCAATATGCAGCTAGTGCAAAAAACCCTGGAAGAAAACAAAGGAATTAACAAAGCTAAACAGAAGCTGAGAAACAAAAGAACGCAAATATATGCTTTAAAGCGTGAGGATGGCACAGTGTGCAGGACGCGTACCCAAATGTTACGAGATTGTCAGAAGGTTTTATTCCCAGTTATATGAAGATCAGAGCCAGTCAGGGACAGCAATACCCACGGAAGAACAATATATAATACCAGATATCCTAGTGGAGGAAGTAACAAATGCTATAGAATTGACGAAGAACGGCAAGGCTCCAGGAAAGGATAGTGTAACTGTCGAAATGCTAAAAGCTGGTGGTCGGACGTTACATAAAACACTGGCAAAATTATACTCAAAATGCCTCAAAGAACAAAAAGTACCTGACTTATGGAAAAATGCAGAAGTGATCCTTTTACATAAAAAAGGAGCACAGGAAGATTTAAAGAACTACCGTCCAATAAGCCTCCTATCAGTGATGTACAAAGTTTTCACTAAGATAATTTCTAAAAGAATATTAAAAAAACTGAATGACGCACAACCAAGAGAACAAGCAGGATTCAGAAGTGGATTCAGTACAATGGATCACATCCAGGTTGTACAGCAGGTCATAGAAAGGCACAACGAATACACCATGCCATTGTGCTTGGCTTTTATCGACTACGAAAAAGCATTTGATTCCATATCAAAGCATGCGATAATGGATGCACTGCTTAGCCAAGGTGTAGAGAGAGCCTATGTAAACCTATTAGAATCGATATATGATGGAGCTACAGCCACAATTCACCTTGATGGTCTTGAAGTGGGAATTAATATAGAACGAGGTGTACGGCAGGGTGACGCAATATCGCCTATTCTTTTCTCGGCTGGCCTTGAAGAGGTATTCCGTAGACTGGATTGGGACCTAAAGAAGGTAACCGGGAAAGCAAGAGCCATGGCTCGTCTGCTTTACCCCCTAATGAACGGCAAAAGTAAGCTCTCGCTGAACATCCGAATAACCCTGTATAAAATCATGGTCCGATCCGTCCTCACCTACGGATCTCAGGCCTGGTTCCCGTACCTCCCCCCAACGTCGATTGCAATTCTGCAATCGTTCCAGTCACGTGTTCTTCGCACATTAGTAGGTGCCCCATGGTTTGTAAGGAATGCGCAAATCCATCGGGAAACTGACACACCAGAGCTTCAGACATTCCTGTCCAGACTTCTGGACAAATTCCTAGCGACGGCGTCCCTTTCGGACAATCCGCTAATCAGAGCCACGGCAGCTTCATTGCCGGCCGTTGCCCCAGTATGACCATCCTCTTCGGTCATCACCTCCATGCCTAAAGGACGGCAGCTAAAACCCTTCGAATAAGCGACATTGTCGTGACGTTCGAAAAAATCAGTGAATACAAGTCAGGGCCTTCGGGTCAACTTAACCTCCAGGACAAGTAGTAGTAGTAGTACTGGATTGGGAGCAGGATGGGGTAAAGATCAATGGTGCAAACTTAAACCATCTTAGATTTGCAGATGATATTATTCTCCTTTCACAAGACCCAGAGGAGCTGCAAAGACGCATACAAGAACTGCAAAGGGCTGGCGAACCATTTGGCTTGAAAATAAACCTGAAAAAGAGTCAGGTTATGTTCAATAACTTCGCTCAGGACAGAAGAATTTCAGTTTTAGGAAGGGATTTAGAGATTGTGGACAGCTTTGTATATCTTGGGCAGAGGATTTCCATGGAGGGGAATACCGCCCGGGAGGTGGAACGGCGTGTTAAGTATGGCTGGCAGGCATTTGGTAGGCTCAACATAGTGTTTAAGAGCAGACTCCCACTTTGCCTGAAAAGAAAAGTATTCGATCAGTGCGTTCTACCCGTTATGACATACGGAAGTGAAACCTGGACACTCACATCGCAATCAATTCAAAAACTTCGGGTGGCACAGAGGGGAATGGAAAGATGTATGCTTGGCATTACAAGACGAGACAGAAAGTCCTGCGCATGGATCAGGGAACAAACAAAAGTATGTGACATCATTGGAAGAGTAAAACAGTTGAAATGGAGATGGGCAGGCCATATAGCGAGGCGATGGGACGACAGATGGACCAAGGCAATCCTGGAGTGGATACCGCTTGATCGCAAACGTCCGCGAAGAAGACCGAAAGCACGATGGACTGATGACATCGTTAAGTATATTGGACCCGAGTGGCAGAGGAAAGCCCAGGACCGTGAAGGTTGGAAGCATGCTGAAGAGGCCTTCATCCTGCAGTGGATCGATACGGGCTGATGATGATGATGATGAATTTACATAGTATCAATTTAAGGTTAACATGTGGAATTTTAAACGGACAAATGATTGAACCATTTAAGCTGCCTGAAACCTTCAATGGAACCAACTACTTGGATTTTCTCCAAAACGCAGACTTTGTTAGATGTCAATCACAATATCTACAGAGAAATGTGGTTTCAACAAGATGGTTGCCCAGTGTATTATGCTTGTCCTGTATAGGATTATTTGAGCAGAGATTATTTCGAAAGGTGGATTAGAAGCCATGGTTCAATTGAGTGATCTCCTCGTTATCCGGACCTAAACCCCCGTGATTTCTTTTATTGGGGCTCATCAAAGAAAAAGTGTATTCAAAACCAATATAAAATCTAGAGGAAGTGATAAAAAAAAGAAGATTCGCACGACTGGTGAAAGAGAGAGAGAGAGAGAATTTTGGATTAGTGTCGCGTCGACAACAAAGGCCATTTAGCGACGATAGATATGATAGATATTAGGCAATTAGGGAGATAGCACAGTCAAGTCAGAAAGAAGGACATGAGCGTCGAGATTGTAGTTTATGTATGCAAAATTATGTGTTCGGTAGAGTGTCAAGAGAGCGAAGATAGCTCTTAGGAGCGGAAGCGTAGACTATACCGCCATAGTCAATTTTAGGTCTAATAATTGCTTTATAGATTTTTAATAAACAGCGATATTCAGAACCATAAGATGTATTGGACAACATTTTTATAATATTCATGTCTTTTGAGCATTTGGCCTTTAAGTGAGAAATATGGTCTTTCCTGAAAGTCTCTGATCAAAAATGAGACCCAAGAATATTTGGGAGGATACACTATGGATGGGAGTATTAGATAATGAAATTGAGTGCAGACGTGAACAAGTTCGTTTTCTGCAAAAGTGAACTATAGACGACTTAGTGGAAGAGAAAAATAATCCAGATGTATTGGACCATTTGGTTAGAGAGTTTAGACATGTCTGTATTACCCTTTCACAAACTCTAGAGCTAGGGGAAGAATAATATACGAGAATGTCGTCTGCATATAGTCTTGTATTAACAATCGGGGTGATGTTATTCAGGATAGAGTTAATGGAGATGTTAAACAAAGTAGGGCTCAGGATTGATCCCTGAGGGATTCCGGTGAAAAAATCTTTTCTGTGGCCATGCAGCCCATGTATTCATGCCGAAGGCAAACAATTTGAGCATTTGCTTTAGTTTTAAAGCAAAACATTGTGATAAAAGTATTACAATAATTCCTTTCATTTCATTTTGATCAAGTTTTATCTTAATATGAATAATATAATACAATAATAGGGACAAATTATTAATTTAACTCACACACATTGCCTTTGGGTTCAGTTTTTTGAAATAAGGTTCTTTGGCAAAAAAAAGGCAATATTTTTTCGCCGCCAATTGTATCATCAATGATTTGTATGTCAATAATTGTATCAATTATATCATTTTGACATCAAGTTGACACTGACAATGACTGGTAAACGAGTATAAGATCATGATAATGATGTATCATTTTGAAATCTTCACTAAATGAGCTATCGTAAAGTTGAATGTCAATATGTCTCTCTCTAATTCGTCGTCGAACAACGTACTATCTAGCTCACTCTATCACATCGAACTCACTTACACTGGTGAAGTCCACTTTTAAACACACAAAAGTACTTTTTATCACGGTATGAGTTTTTTGAAAGGTGGTCCTTTTGCAAAAACATAAGCAATAATAATTTTTGTGGAAAGAAAAGTGGCAACTGTTGTACAATTTTGAAATCTTGACTAAATGGGCCATCTTTTGAAATAACTTGCCTGAAATAATTCTTTCATAAAAAGATGAAGTGTCAAGGTTAGCTGACATAATTTTTTAAACCACGTCTCTATGAAACTTTTTTTAATTAAATTAACAACGTTCATTGTTTGATTTGTGAGTGCGATTAATAGCATTGTTGTTTAGGACCACGTTATAAAAAACAAAAATGAAACATTGGGAAATTCGTGATCACTATAAGGTGCGGAATTACAGGATTTTCAAAAATTTGCCTATTATTAACTTAACACGGGTGATATAGATTTTTTTTCTTATTTTTGCACAGAACTGGTAGAACGTTGCCTTTCGGTCGGAATCCGCTTGACGTTGGGTTTCGGGACACGAAATTTATTTTCCAATTTTTCCAGCAAAATCGCTTACCTTCAGTTCATACCATTATAAGATCTTATTTCCTTCAGAGCGTCACTAAAATGAATCATTTGCTACTAATAACGGTCAGCGTGACCGTTTGACCAGATTGTAGCAACTCATAATGGACGACCCCCAACTCATTCTACCAGAAACGCGTTTTTGGTGTGTATATTTGACTTTGGAGGTACTTGATAGCTAACCATCACGGGCGTAGCCAGGATTTAGTTTTGGGGGGGCTGGGGTTAGGGAAACTATTCGTTCACCACTTTTCACTTATATTCGCTTCGAGTTCGCATGGAACAATACTGCCGTAAGCGCGGTCACGCGTCGCTTATATAGCAGCCCAGTAGTAGCCGTCCAGAAACTACCACAAACTTCCACAAAGCTCCGCTCATTCCGACCGAGGGGCGTGGCGAATAATCGAGAAACAACGCAAAGTTTCCATACGATACAAAATAGTTCGACTACTCGACAAGAGATGGCGTTACTGTGCGCAACGTCCACTAGTTCGGATTTATATTCAATTCAAATGTAATAATTTAACTCTGTTCACTCCTCGTATTTTTTCGGCATATTAGGTAGTATTTGGCTTATTTCGGTGGGGGGGGGGGGGGGGGGGTGTTGAACCCCCCAAAACCCCCCCCTTGGCTACGCCCGTGCTAACCACAATGTTGGTCTCTTTGAATTACCGTGGAGGACTGATGATACTAACTTGGTTAAAGTTAACGCATCTAGAATGCAATAAATGGGTAAATGAAATAAAGTATTCATTTACAAAATTATCAAAAAGTGCAGTAGAAACAAACAGCAAAAATTTCAGTTAGGGATCGGTTACCTTTAATACAACCCTCGTAAAACGTTCCCGGGTTTTGTTGACGGCAAAAAATCAAATAAAAACAAACAGGTAGAGGTACATCGAAAGAAAACGTCGAAATATAAAATTAACTAAGTATTTCTTATTTTACAATTCCATTTTGAACTATTCACTTCAAAAATTAATAATAAATATATAAACACTATCACTGACAAATAAAATTTCAATATCAGCTAAATAATTAAAAATATACAACAAATATTTTATGTAACAATAAATGTATTATATTTTTCTCGAGGCCTTTCGCGCTCTCACCGGAGAACTAAAAAAAAAAAAATCGGTCATGAAATAAATCAAAATTAGGGTGAATTTCCTTACTCTGAATCTGTGTGCGTTGTGGTGACTTGTAACCTCCTAGGGCGTCCAGTTGAAGAATTATTTAGCTGACTTTCATGTAGCAAACTCATCTACAATATGTAAGTATAAGTATAGTTTATAATATCGGGGCTTTAGACGAGAATGTTAAATCAAGAAGATTGTTTAGGAAGCACCAAATCATCAGCTAAACAAAATTCATGAGCTTTTCTAAGCTATTTTTTCTCATTTCCCAGTTTTTTGGTGTTTTTTTTTTAGCTTGGACATTTTCATCATGGACATCAGTCGATTTAACACACCTATTGGAATCTTTGGTGTGAAACACTAAACTTGAAGAGATTCACCACCAAACCACTTTTTTTGAACTGCTCGACGCACGTTTCGCTAACCATGTTAGCATCATCGGGAGATGATTTAATCTTCTAAAATTAAATCATCTTAATCTTCTAAGAGTGATTTGGTGTTTAGTGGTAAATCTCTTCAAGTTTAATCAGTCGATTTGGTTATATACAAATTCGTTCAAGTCTTTTCAATTTATTTAAGTAAATTCACTTGTCTCTATTATAAAACTATTGTTTCTAGCTATTTTTAGACTTTATTATAACTGTCTTGCTAAACTTCCAACTGATGGTCTTTGGAGGAGACCTCATCAGGCCAAACAAGGACATAACCTGCTCTCAAGCCAAGCATAGAACATTAGCTCATATAACTAAGTTTGTTTTGATTGATAAAGAATAAATACATAAAAAAAATATATATACTCAGAAAAAATGCGATTTTGAGCCATTTTTAGACATTTTATTGCAACTCTACTCAGATAAGATTATCTTAACAAATATATTACTGTTTATGTAGAATTTTACGCTTAATTGACTAGCGGTAAGAATATTTTTTTATCGTGAGTATTTTAGGAGATGTAAGGTGCGATAACTATTTTATTTTAACTCTGCTTTAAGAAAAGATATCCTAACAAAAATATCACCCAATTCTTTTATTGGAACCTTCGGTGTGAAACACTAAACTCAAAGAGATTTACCACTAAACACTAAATCAATTAAAAAAGTGATTTGGTGTTTAGTGAAAAATATCACTGTTTATGTAGAATTTTATGAACGCAAGAACAATTATTTATCGTGAGTATTTTAGGAGATGTGAGGTCTGATAACTGTTCATTAAAAAAGTACCTTGTTCTCAATTTTTAACGATATCTCAAAAACAATCGACTCTAGGGAAAAACTAGTGTGTTTATCGTTTTTCCCAATGTAAAAATGGCTATATATCACAGTTTTAACTCAATTGGCTATCGAAATTTATTTTTCATTGTTTCCATGTATATACTCAGGAAAAATTGCGATTTTGAGCCATTTTTAGACTTTTTGATGTAACTTTACTTTAAGAAAAGAGATCTTAACTAAAATATCGCTGTTTATGTAGAACTTTATGCTTAATGGACTAGTGGCAAGAACAATTATTTATCGTGAGTATTTTAGGAGATGTGAGGTCTGATAACTGTTCATTAAAAAAGTACCTTGTTCTCAATTTTTAACGATATCTCAAAAACAATCGACTCTAGGGAAAAACTAGTGTGTTTATCGTTTTTCCCAATGTAAAAATGGCTATATATCACAGTTTTAACTCAATTGGCTATCGAAATTTATTTTTCACTATTTCCATGTATATACTCAGGAAAAATTGCGATTTTGAGCCATTTTTAGACTTTTTGATGTAACTTTACTTTAAGAAAAGAGATCTTAACTAAAATATCGCTGTTTATGTAGAATTTTATGCTTAATGGACTAGTGGCAAGAACAATTATTTATCGTGAGTATTTTAGGAGATGTGAGGTCTGATAACTGTTCATTAAAAAAGTACCTTGTTCTCAATTTTTAACGATATCTCAAAAACAATCGACTCTAGGGAAAAACTAGTGTGTTTATCGTTTTTCCCAATGTAAAAATGGCTATATATCACAGTTTTAACTCAATTGGCTATCGAAATTTATTTTTCACTATTTCCATGTATATACTCAGGAAAAATTGCGATTTTGAGCCATTTTTAGACTTTTTGATGTAACTTTACTTTAAGAAAAGAGATCTTAACTAAAATATCGCTGTTTATGTAGAACTTTATGCTTAATGGACTAGTGGCAAGAACAATTATTTATCGTGAGTATTTTAGGAGATGTGAGGTCTGATAACTGTTCATTAAAAAAGTACCTTGTTCTCAATTTTTAACGATATCTCAAAAACAATCGACTCTAGGGAAAAACTAGTGTGTTTATCGTTTTTCCCAATGTAAAAATGCCTATATATCACAGTTTTAACTCAATTGGCTATCGAAATTTATTTTTCACTGTTTCCATGTATATACTCAGGAAAAATTGCGATTTTGAGCCATTTTTAGACTTTTTGATGTAACTTTAAGAAAAGAGATCTTAACTAAAATATCGCTGTTTATGTAGAATTTTATGCTTAATGGACTAGTGGCAAGAACAATTATTTATCGTGAGTATTTTAGGAGATGTGAGGTCTGATAACTGTTCATTAAAAAAGTACCTTGTTCTCAATTTTTAACGATATCTCAAAAACAATCGACTCTAGGGAAAAACTAGTGTGTTTATCGTTTTTCCCAATGTAAAAATGGCTATATATCACAGTTTTAACTCAATTGGCTATCGAAATTTATTTTTCACTATTTCCATGTATATACTCAGGAAAAATTGCGATTTTGAGCCATTTTTAGACTTTTTGATGTAACTTTACTTTAAGAAAAGAGATCTTAACTAAAATATCGCTGTTTATGTAGAACTTTATGCTTAATGGACTAGTGGCAAGAACAATTATTTATCGTGAGTATTTTAGGAGATGTGAGGTCTGATAACTGTTCATTAAAAAAGTACCTTGTTCTCAATTTTTAACGATATCTCAAAAACAATCGACTCTAGGGAAAAACTAGTGTGTTTATCGTTTTTCCCAATGTAAAAATGCCTATATATCACAGTTTTAACTCAATTGGCTATCGAAATTTATTTTTCACTATTTCCATGTATATACTCAGGAAAAATTGCGATTTTGAGCCATTTTTAGACTTTTTGATGTAACTTTACTTTAAGAAAAGAGATCTTAACTAAAATATCGCTGTTTATGTAGAATTTTATGCTTAATGGACTAGTGGCAAGAACAATTATTTATCGTGAGTATTTTAGGAGATGTGAGGTCTGATAACTGTTCATTAAAAAAGTACCTTGTTCTCAATTTTTAACGATATCTCAAAAACAATCGACTCTAGGGAAAAACTAGTGTGTTTATCGTTTTTCCCAATGTAAAAATGGCTATATATCACAGTTTTAACTCAATTGGCTATCGAAATTTATTTTTCACTATTTCCATGTATATACTCAGGAAAAATTGCGATTTTGAGCCATTTTTAGACTTTTTGATGTAACTTTACTTTAAGAAAAGAGATCTTAACTAAAATATCGCTGTTTATGTAGAATTTTATGCTTAATGGACTAGTGGCAAGAACAATTATTTATCGTGAGTATTTTAGGAGATGTGAGGTCTGATAACTGTTCATTAAAAAAGTACCTTGTTCTCAATTTTTAACGATATCTCAAAAACAATCGACTCTAGGGAAAAACTAGTGTGTTTATCGTTTTTCCCAATGTAAAAATGGCTATATATCACAGTTTTAACTCAATTGGCTATCGAAATTTATTTTTCACTATTTCCATGTATATACTCAGGAAAAATTGCGATTTTGAGCCATTTTTAGACTTTTTGATGTAACTTTACTTTAAGAAAAGAGATCTTAACTAAAATATCGCTGTTTATGTAGAATTTTATGCTTAATGGACTAGTGGCAAGAACAATTATTTATCGTGAGTATTTTAGGAGATGTGAGGTCTGATAACTGTTCATTAAAAAAGTACCTTGTTCTCAATTTTTAACGATATCTCAAAAACAATCGACTCTAGGGAAAAACTAGTGTGTTTATCGTTTTTCCCAATGTAAAAATGGCTATATATCACAGTTTTAACTCAATTGGCTATCGAAATTTATTTTTCACTATTTCCATGTATATACTCAGGAAAAATTGCGATTTTGAGCCATTTTTAGACTTTTTGATGTAACTTTACTTTAAGAAAAGAGATCTTAACTAAAATATCGCTGTTTATGTAGAATTTTATGCTTAATGGACTAGTGGCAAGAACAATTATTTATCGTGAGTATTTTAGGAGATGTGAGGTCTGATAACTGTTCATTAAAAAAGTACCTTGTTCTCAATTTTTAACGATATCTCAAAAACAATCGACTCTAGGGAAAAACTAGTGTGTTTATCGTTTTTCCCAATGTAAAAATGGCTATATATCACAGTTTTAACTCAATTGGCTATCGAAATTTATTTTTCACTATTTCCATGTATATACTCAGGAAAAATTGCGATTTTGAGCCATTTTTAGACTTTTTGATGTAACTTTACTTTAAGAAAAGAGATCTTAACTAAAATATCGCTGTTTATGTAGAATTTTATGCTTAATGGACTAGTGGCAAGAACAATTATTTATCGTGAGTATTTTAGGAGATGTGAGGTCTGATAACTGTTCATTAAAAAAGTACCTTGTTCTCAATTTTTAACGATATCTCAAAAACAATCGACTCTAGGGAAAAACTAGTGTGTTTATCGTTTTTCCCAATGTAAAAATGGCTATATATCACAGTTTTAACTCAATTGGCTATCGAAATTTATTTTTCACTATTTCCATGTATATACTCAGGAAAAATTGCGATTTTGAGCCATTTTTAGACTTTTTGATGTAACTTTACTTTAAGAAAAGAGATCTTAACTAAAATATCGCTGTTTATGTAGAACTTTATGCTTAATGGACTAGTGGCAAGAACAATTATTTATCGTGAGTATTTTAGGAGATGTGAGGTCTGATAACTGTTCATTAAAAAAGTACCTTGTTCTCAATTTTTAACGATATCTCAAAAACAATCGACTCTAGGGAAAAACTAGTGTGTTTATCGTTTTTCCCAATGTAAAAATGGCTATATATCACAGTTTTAACTCAATTGGCTATCGAAATTTATTTTTCACTATTTCCATGTATATACTCAGGAAAAATTGCGATTTTGAGCCATTTTTAGACTTTTTGATGTAACTTTACTTTAAGAAAAGAGATCTTAACTAAAATATCGCTGTTTATGTAGAATTTTATGCTTAATGGACTAGTGGCAAGAACAATTATTTATCGTGAGTATTTTAGGAGATGTGAGGTCTGATAACTGTTCATTAAAAAAGTACCTTGTTCTCAATTTTTAACGATATCTCAAAAACAATCGACTCTAGGGAAAAACTAGTGTGTTTATCGTTTTTCCCAATGTAAAAATGGCTATATATCACAGTTTTAACTCAATTGGCTATCGAAATTTATTTTTCACTATTTCCATGTATATACTCAGGAAAAATTGCGATTTTGAGCCATTTTTAGACTTTTTGATGTAACTTTACTTTAAGAAAAGAGATCTTAACTAAAATATCGCTGTTTATGTAGAATTTTATGCTTAATGGACTAGTGGCAAGAACAATTATTTATCGTGAGTATTTTAGGAGATGTGAGGTCTGATAACTGTTCATTAAAAAAGTACCTTGTTCTCAATTTTTAACGATATCTCAAAAACAATCGACTCTAGGGAAAAACTAGTGTGTTTATCGTTTTTCCCAATGTAAAAATGGCTATATATCACAGTTTTAACTCAATTGGCTATCGAAATTTATTTTTCGCTGTTTCCATTCTCAGGAAAAATTGCGATTTTGAGCCATTTTTAGATTTTTTGTTGTGACTCTTAAGAAAAGATATCTTAACAAAACTATCATTGTTTATGTAGAATTTTTTGCTTAATTGACCAGTGGCAAGAACAATTTTTATGAGTATTTTAGGAGATGAGAGGTCTGATAACTTTTCACAAAAGGTACCATGTTCTTAGTTTTTAACGATATCTCATTAACAATTTACACTAAGTAATGTCTGAATGATTGTGGCGTGTTCATATATTTTTTTCCTTTATTTGGGATTTTCGCCACTATCTAAAGTTCAAAAAATATCAAAAATACCTGTTCTTATGCAAATAAAGAATCACTGGGTAAAAACAATAAACCAAACGGAGACAAATTTCTCAGTGATTCTTTTTTGTACTAAATTCGCCTAACAAACAAAATTTTAAAGATATAAAAATGTTATAAAAAATAGTACAAACTTTTAACGTTAACGTTTCGGAGGGTACTCTCCCCCCGTTTAAAAATAAAATAAATTATATTAATTTGTAATATATAAAGTAACGAGTGAATGTAAATATATTTTTTTTGTGTATGTCAACAATACTTACATTAACAACAATCAATATTGTTGTCAATGGCGAAAAATACAAATAAAGGAAAAAAATAAACAATTAACACTATTGGCAAACTAGTGTGTGATTTTTTTCGCTGTAAAAATGGCTATATATCAATTTTTTAGCCCAATTGGCTATTAAAATTTATTATCCAATTTGTCCATGAATATACTCGAGAAAAATTTCGATGTGGAGCCATTTTTAGATTTTTTTATTGTAACTCTACTTTAAGAAAATATATCTTAACAAAAATATCACTGTTTATGTAGAATTTTATGTTTAATTGGCTAATGGCGAGAATAATTTTTTTATGATGGGTATTTTAGATTTAAAAATCTCAAAAACAATTGACTCTAGGAGAAAACTAATGTGTTTATATCATGATGTAATGTAACAATGGCTGTATATTAATGTTTTAGCCCAATTGACTATCGATTTTTTTTTAATTTTGGCGTGAAAGCTCCATTAGAAGGAATATCTACATGCCGTTTGAAGAATTCAAGAATGTTAATTTGGAAAAGGCCACCCCTCATGACAATCCAAAGGAAGCACTGGTGGCGCGCCAATGGGATGAATTTTTACATCCATCTTGTTCTCCAGACTTGACACTACCTTTTCCGATCGATGCAACACGCTTTTAAATGAATAATGATATTTAATTACTGGAAATTAAATAAAAGTTCCAATAATTTCAAAGGTAAACATCAAGTTTTCTTTCTACTGGTTTGGTACTTGCTGAAAAATCTTCCCCAATGTTTTAGGAACTTACATGAAACTCGGATTGTTCCACAATTGTGTGTAACGTTTGATCTGAGAAATCGGAATCGGAGTAGTCCGTGACGTCAATGGATTCTTCTTCACTGAAACTTTGTGCGTCTTTTCCTCTAACTTTCTTCCTTTTAACTTGAAGATTTGGACCTTTATTTTTTTTCGCTGAAACATAAAGATATAGATATAAATAACTAATACGAGAAGATTCATTTTACGTTAATCGCGTTAGCATCAAGATTAGAAAATCTTGTATTAGGTGTGGCTATTAAATAACGAGACTGATGCTGTACGCATGCGCCAAACGCCAGCGTCCAACAGCTGTTTAGCGTGAAGCCTTCTCTTTCGAATTCAGTACCTCTCGCTTCCGTAAACAAATCTGTACAACCGTAGCCTTCGTTCTCATTAGAGTTGTTTTTTGTTTCGAAAAAATGTTAAGTGTAACAATAGAGAAATTCATTGTTGTGAAATTTCACTTGAAACTTGGAAAAAGCGCCTCTGAAACTTATAATTTATTGAAAGAATTGTATGACAATAAATGGTTATCACGTGCGCGTGTTTTTGAGTGGTTTAAACGTTTTTAAGATGGCCGAGAAGACGTTGAAGATGATCCACGCCCGGGTCCCCCTTCCACATCAAAAACGGCTGACAATATCGAAAAAATCGGTAATCTGGTTCGATCTGATCGTCGGTTAAGTATTGAAACTGTAGAAATTGACGAAGAAAGCGTAAGGCAAATTTTACATAATAATTTTAACATGCAATAAGTGAGTGCCAAAATGGTGCCTAAAATTCTCACGTTTGAACAAGAAGCTCGCAAAAATGTTTGTACTCACACTTTGAATGCTATTGAAAATGACCCAAACTTATTGGAATGGATAATAACATGTGACGAAGCGTGTTTTTTTTTTTACTTATGACTCTAAAATGAAGCGCCAATCAATGCACTGAAAGAGCCCTAATTCACTGCAAGCCAAAAAAGCTCGAATGAGCAAATCAAAATTCAAAGCATATTCATGGGATTGTGTACCTTCACCGGGTCCCTGAAACTCAATTAATCAACATTACTCCCTTCACGTTGTGGGAGGACAAGAGGTTTCTTCTGTTTCCTAAGGTAAAATCTGCATTAACAGGAACAAGATTTGAGTCCGTTGCAGCTGTGAAAGAGAAAACAGGTCGCGTTCTGAAGGAGCTGACAGAAGAAGACTTCCAGCACTGTTCCAAACAATGGAAGTTTCGCATGGAGCGTTGTAGGGATAGAGAAGGGATGTGTATCAGTCAGTGTCGTTATTTAATAGCCACACCTCATATTCGTTGTTCATACCTGAAAAAACAGGGGATTGTCGTATTGGCTTTTCTTGTTGCAATATCCTGGAAATTTTCTTGTTTTTCGGCTTGATAGGTTTTTTTTGTGGAACTTTCTCAGTCGATTTCTGAACTGACTTGGTTTGAACAGCTAAAATGTGATGATTGGTCTTCGTCTTTGCAATTTTCGATGCCGGCGATCCAGACTCGCTGCTACCAGTTGATGCTTGCGAATTTGCAACATCCCGTGGTCTTCTCCTCAAACTTTTGGAGTTTTGCTCTCTAGACTTACCATCGGAATCAGAGCTACATCCTCTGTGTATCCGCTGTTGTAGTTCCAGCCTCCGATCTTGCATGTTTTTATCTTTCGATGTCCTACTGCGATCGTTTGTTTCATCAGAATTGGCGCCGGATTCTTCCACTGGGGTCATTTTTTTAAACACCCTGTCTGATTTTAATTCTTTGGTTGTTTTATTGGTTGGTTTTCTAACTGGTCGTTTATTGACATCTTGAGATATCGTTGTTTTATTAGATTCCTGCACAGTTTTGCTTTTCTTCGAGGTTGATTGATTTTCTTGATTCTTTTTTGATTGGTTTTCTTGAGATTCACTGGAACCATTATATGATTTCTGACTTCCTGATCTGGAACTTGCTAGGGTGCTATCAGATCTCTCACTTTCAATTCTTGTAGCAACTTGTCCTCGTCTTTCTTGACGTGCAGAATGCCGTAATCCTTTTTTATTAGTTGATTTAGTGTGTGGGTCGTATCCATCACTATGTGATGGCTCAGTCTCCTTGCTAAAACTGGTAATCGCCGACGAGGCACTTTCCTGGCTGTCGATATTTGTCGTTTTTTTTGGTCGTCCACGTTTTCCCTTAGAAACTGGAACTGATATTGTTTTTGTACCGACATCTTTGTCTGAATCAGACAAAGTATCTTTGGAATTTCCATTTGGTGTCGTGATTCTCCTCTTTCCCAATCGTTGTTTTCTGACATTTTCTGTTGCTGAATCTGAATTTACAGTTTTATCAGAAACGCCATCATTTTGAGAGATTACGCTGACAGATGTTATGCCTTGAACAGGTTCATTTGATTTTCTTGGCGCACAATCAACAAGAACCACTTTCAACTGTAGCTCCACTGGATTCGATGCGGTATCTTTGATCCTGCTATTTGTTTTACTAATATTATCTTGGATTTCCTCCGTGATGGTGGTCAAAGTCGTTGTGTTCGTGGTAAGAGCTCGACGGAGTTTGCCGATAAATTTCTGCAAGTTCTGTTTGGTTGTTTTATCCAAATCCTCCTAACACACCAACATAATCACAATCAACAATAGGTACCAAAAAGATATTTAAAATACATACTTTCTTTTCCAAAAGTTCAATTTGGGCGATCAATTCATTTACAAGAACTGAATCTGTGAGATCCAGATTCAAATAGAGTAGAAGTTTGGCAAAATGTGATGTAGACAATGCAGAAGGATTTGTAGATATTTCCTGAATTACATCATGAACTAATTCTCTCTGCACCAAGTCTGATGTCTGAAAAAAAAGATACACTATGTTGGAATATAAATACTTTGACGGGTATTTATGAAAAAATTATACAAACTTAATCCTTCCTTACTTTCTAGACGCTTTTGCCACATTTCAAGCAAAGGTCAAGTCCCCAGATCAAAACAAAAGTAGTTTCATGAGATAAAGTCACTGCGCTCAAAGAGATTTACCACTAAACACCGAATCACTTTATTTTATCAAGCTCTCGACGCACGTCATCAGTTTGGATTCAGCAATAAGAACTCGACAATAGATCAAGTACATAGAATCACTGATGTAATCGAGAGAGTATTAGAAGAGAAAAATATCTGTGCAACGATATTCCTAGATGTGACCATCGACCAAGTGTGGCACCAGTGCCTCGAATACAAGCTGGAAAAATATCTACCACAACAAATGAGCCAAATTCTTCATTCATACATCACTGACCGTCACTTTACAGTTTAGCATGGTGAAGAATATTCAGATCTTAAAAAAGATATGTGGTGCATTCTGGATGCCAAGGTAAGATGGAAAACGCATGTGAAGAAAAAACGTGAACAACTGGGTCTCAAATTGAGAAAAATGTATTGGCTACTAGGGCGCCACTCGGTGTGGTCAATATATAGTAAACTGCTTCTTTATAAGCAGATTCTAAATCCTATATGGAATATGGCATCCAACTTTGGGGATGCACCAAGAAATCTAATATAAAAGTCATTCAGACGTTCCAAAATAAAGTACTTCCGTGGTACATCCGAAACGAAGACATCCATCAAAACCTGAAAGTGCCTATGGTCGAAGATGAGATCAAGGGGTTTGCAAACACTCAGTGGTTTGTTGCACAATACCAGAAGAGGCTGGAAAGCCATGAAAATATCTCGTTACTCGACAACAACGGACTTATTCGGCGGCCGAAGAGACTGAAACCGTTCGAATTAATGAAGTGACAATGAAGGGCTCCCGGAATTTATTCTGTGCGTGTATCAATCACATGAAAAGAATGATTAGTGTCTTGTGGAGCACGTCGCTGGACAGGTATCTACCAAACAGACTAAGATTAAGATAAGTTTTAGTTTAGATAATAGAAAAATATTGTTAGATATATTTAATCTAGTCACAATTTGTAATGTCTATACGACAGAATTAGAATAAAAAAAAACTGCTACTTAGGAACCTACTACCTAGGAAGGGTGTTAAAAAAGGATTCCAAGAAAACAGAAAAAAAGGGGAAAAAGAGAACAAAAGAAAGATAAAAATGAATCGTGAAGTTTACTGACCCTTATGAAGTTTACTGACCCGTTCATGATTTTCTTGCATTTTTCTATTTTAATGCATATTCATATGAATAGGTAGAGTTACATATTCATTAGATAGGGTTATCATATAAATAGAACATAGTTTAGTTTTACAATTCGATTAAATCATGTCCTGATGATGCTAACATGGTTAGCGAAACGTGCGTCGAGAAAAAAATGATTCTATGTATAGTGGTAAATCTCTTTGAGTTTAGTGTTTCACACCACAGGTTCCAATAGGAGATTTAAGTCACTCACTGAACCTTATTCCGACTTTCTTAAGATATGTACAGCGGCTAACAATTTAATGATGTTGCAGGGATCGGAGATGAAAATACGAAGGGGCCAAGTCTGGAGAATATGCGAGGTACGATAAAAGCTTCCGGTCCAATTCGGTGATCGTTTCCAGTCAATTTTGTTATCCTTAAGCTGAAAGGAGAGTGTTATTCCGGCGCTCCTTCCTCCTGCTGTCCTGTGCCTCTGCAGAATTTTGTTTATACCTCATTTTGAGGTTTTAAGGTGGGTGCGGAAGCAATTTGTAGCGCACTTCGTGTACTTTGGCAGCGACAATTAAAGATGAATGTGCCGGTGCGTTATCGTGATAGAAGAGCACTTTTTTCTTAGCCAAATGGGGCCGTGTCTTCTTCAATTTCTTATCGAATCTGTCCAACAACTCACTGTAGTACTGCTCTAAGGCATTTATGATGATTATTCCTTTGGAATCCCAAAAAATCGTGGCCATAACCTTTCTGATGGAATGATGGAACCGTTTTTGCCTTCTCCGGAGCAGATTCACCCGGAAGAATCCATTGTTTTGACTGTCTCTTGGTCTCTGGCGTGTAATAATGTATCCAGGTTTCATCAACGGTGACGACTCGACGTAAAAATCCTGCGAATTTCGCTTAAAGCCGTCCAAACACTGCTTTGACATTGTTAGTCGTATCCGCTTGTCCACCGTGAGCAATCGCGACACCCATCGGGCCGACACTTTCCTCATCTTATCATTTATAATCTTTCGTTCGGCGATCAGCGAGAATCATGTCATGGACCTTTTCGACGATTTCCTCGGTAACCACGTCTGACAGGCGTTCTGGCCGTTCTTTATCAAAAACAGTTGTACGACCACGTCCCACGTACAACCACTCGTTAAACCAATATCTCACGGTTGTCATAGAAGTCGAAGGGTTCCCACAGACAGCATCCCACTTTACTTTTATTTTTTCGTATGTTTTTCCATCCAAAAATGAAAAACGAATTACTGATCAATATTGCCCTTTTTTCATTTTATCGAGAAATAGAAAACACGAATGATACAACTGGCTGTCAAAAAAAAACTAACCTATAAATTTATCTGAAATTCAGCAGGAGGTCGTTTAAAAGCCTGCAGTACACGATGGTAATGTCATTTTCACTCGTCAATGCCATCTGTTATCAAACACGGGTACTTATTGATCAACCCTCGTATTTTATTATTATTATTCACGTATGGGCCCGGGTGGACCACGCGAAGTACAATTAGAGGCGTTTGTTGTTGTTAGCCTTCCTTTGCGCCCATACTAATTTCATTCTTTTGCTATGAGCTTTTTTTCTTTCGTCAGACCAAGTTGTTCCCGTCTTCCTACATTTTTCTCTCTGGCCAACCTTCCAAACGTCAACCTTGTGTCTGAAACAGCCTCTATCCTGAATTTCACTTTGTGTAATATTTGCTGATCTTAGGTCCTCTTTAATTGCAGCAATCCATTTAATTATTTCTACTTTAGCTCTACTCCTATTTTCATAAAATTCGACTATTTGTCTAGTTAGCCTATTTGGATTCATCCGTTTTATGTGTCCGTAAAACTTAAGTCTTCTTTTTCTCATATCGCTATATATATCTGTGTACTGTTTGATTTCTTGGTTTTCTCGAAGTCGATATGTTGTATTTATTTGTTTGGGGCCTAGGATTTTTCTTATGATTTTTCTTTCCTTCTTTTCAATGTCCTCAATGTATCTCTTTCTATTCAAAATGTGCGTTTCTGCCCCATATAGACAATCTGGCTTAATAACTGTGTTGTAATGTCTCAGTTTTGTGTTTTTAGATAGGCATTTTTTGTTGTAAATATTTTGTGTAAGTCTCAATGCCGTTTCCATTTTTTGACATCTACCCTTATTGGCCGCTTTTTCCAACCCATTTTCCATGATTATTTCACCCAAATATTTGAATTGAGAGACTCGTCTGATGTTACCATATTTTGTTTTTAGAAATGGTGTTCTTCATCTGTTGCAGGTCATGTATTGTGTCTTTTCAAAGGAAATTTGGAGTCCTACCTTTTCTGCTGTTTCTTTTAGAATTTCGATCTGTTTCTGTGCCGTTAATACATCTTGAGCCAAAATTGCTAGATCATCAGCAAACGCCAGACAATCAATTTTGATGTTGGTTCTCCCCAGTTTAATGGGCTGGTAAATATTCAGGGCCGACTTTTTTTCACGCCACTCCTGTATTACTTTTTCTAGAACACAGTTAAATAAGAGTGGTGAGAGTCCATCCCCTTGTCTCACTCCAGTTCTAATTTCGAAGGGCTCTGAGATGTCACCCATGAATTTAACTTTTGACGTTGTGTTAGTTAATGTTGCTTTAATAACTGCCAGCGTTTTCAGATCTAGTCCTTGTTCTTTCAATATTCGGAATAAAGATTCGCGGTCTATAGAATCATATGCTTTTTTGAAATCCACAAATGTACAGACGAGATTTTTATTGTACAGTTTTTGATGTCTTAGTATCAACTTTAGATTCAGGATCTGTTCAGGGCAGGATCTGCCCGGTCGAAAACCTGCTTGATATTCACCAAGTTTAGGTTCCAACTGTCCTTGTGCTCTGTCTAGTAGACATTGAGATAGAATCTTGTAACAAACTGGGAGAAGAGATATCCCTCTATAGTTGTTTACATCCGTTCTATCTCCTTTCTTGTGTAGTGGATGGATTAAAGCATCTTTCCAATCTTCCGGAATCCGTTCGGTTCGCCAAACTTCTTGTAGAATTTTGGTTATTTCTTTGATTGTACCTGGACCAGCGGATTTCAAAAGTTCAGCAGTGATTCCATCTTCACCAGAAGCTTTGTTATTTTTAAGCCGCTTGATTTGCCTAATTATTTCATCTTCATTCGGTGGTAATGAATCTGGGTTTGTTTGTTTAGGGTTTAGTGTTGGTAATTTGTTTAAAGGCTCAGGACAGTTTAGTATTTGTTCAAAATATTTCGCAAGTTCTTTGCAATTGTCTTGGTTATTTAGAGCTAATTGTCCGTTTTCCTTTTGGAAGCACCCTCGTATTTTAATTTTTTTTTAACCTTAAATTCAAAATAATGTGGGACTAGTTAATTGTTACGTTTAATTTCGTTATTGGCGTTAAAATGTGTATATAATTAGAAAAAAAAGATTATTTACAAAAATTAAAAAAAAAACAATAAACGTATGTCTTGGTTTAACTGTTAAATAAAATATGTCGTGTTGGTTGTCCACATTTAATGCTCACGTGGGCTTGGGATTAAACGAAAACTATATTCACTTACATTTAAATCGCTTTGAATAATGGTGGCTAAAAACTTCAAAACATTCTCTGGATCGACATCTATTAACGGGCTTGTTTTGGGGGCAGTCATGATGGTAGAAAGTACTGGTATAATCGACTTAGCGATAATACATTTCGCTTCTTTTATTCGCTCGGGGAACACGCTGATCACGGTTCCAATTTTTTGTTGGAGAATCGTTTCTGAAAAAAGATCACCGATTACAACAATAATGGTAACCCGTATGGCTACATAAATAATTTAAATGGTACCTAGTTTCGAATTACTTGTTTGTCTCTTTTGCAGAGTTTCATTGTTGGGACCTTAAAAAAGGAAACACCTGGGTTAAGATTCATACTGTTATTGATTTTATGCCGTTTTACTCTGTGTTGGATAATAATGATATAAAAGTTTGGTTGACACATCAGTATGCCCAAAAGAAAAAGTGACAAGCGAATTATTTGATTTTGTGATGTAAAAGTCTTACTTCATAGTTCAAATCAGGTGAATGTGGAGCTTCGTGATAAATTTAGCAGGTAGGAAATCGTGTTTTCATCACAATTTTGCGTTTGTGTTTGCGTGTTACGGCAAGTTTTCGATTAAAACGGGATTTAGAACTGTCAGTCAGACATTTTGATGAACTTGACATAGACATAGAGCAATTTGCCACAAAGACAGCACTGGCCATTATGCTAAAGTTCAACCAGTCACCTTTTCGACTGGACAAACTGCGGATATGGCAAACTGCGGACATATATATATATATATATATATATATATATATATATATATATATATATATATATATATATATATATATATATATATATATATATATATATATATATATATGTATGTATATATATATATATATATATATATATATATATATATATATATATATATATATATATATATATATATATATATAGACACACACACATTAACATAATCCATGGGGCACGAAAAAAACATTAAATGTAAATCAATATTTATTTTTTAAAAGTAAAGTTTTGGGGTTAGAGGCGCATCAGCAACTGAGAAGGCTATTTAGCGACTGGACCTACAGCTTAACGTGGGTTCCGAACCACGGTCAGCACCCCCCTCAGGCTATCAACCCTTGGTTTTGTGCTGAACCGAAAGTATCTCGAGAAGCCTACCGACTGGCGAGTGACCAACGTAGAAAACTTCTCAGAAGGCATCCGGCCTTACTCAGCCTCGAACTGGCGTGACTGAGGGGTGATTCCTTGTCAGATTTTACACTCTTACCTAGAAACATTCACAAGAATTTTTTAGAAAACCTATTTTTGCCTAGTACGTGATTTTTCTTTTATTTCTAATTTTTATTATACCAGGTATGTAAATATGAAACCGGAATTTTTGCATAGAAAATACACGTTTATTGTATGAAAATGATAAAAAATATATTATTCGAAGTATTGCCCATCGCTAGATATACATTTTTTCCACCTGTCTGGCAATTTATGCCTGCCACGCCAAAAAATTATAAGTCTTTTGAGGCAAACCAGTCATCGAACCATTTTCGTAAGAAGTGAAGCGCTGCTCAGCAACTGTGTGTCCCATCGATGCAAATAAATAGTAATCGGATGGATCCAAGTCTTGTGAATAGCAGCATGTGAAAGTATTTCCCAACTAAACGCCTCAATCGTTTCAAGCAAAATCGTTTTGTTCCCTTTTTTGATATCATGGTCATTTTTCACGTAAAGCTTGGTTCAAATCGAGCATTTGTTGTTGGTAGCATTCAGGTTTTAGTAGCTAACATGGCTGTAGCCACAGATAGGTGGCGCATAATGACTATGTGAAAATCAGCAATGTCCAATACAAAGGCGACGCCAGACAGTAGTGTGCATACGATTAAGAAGAGGCAGAGAAGATTTTCATAAGACTTGGGTTTAATGTGTTTGATTGATCCGTGATTGATCCCAATAAGCCTGAACGAAACTTCTTACATCTCTCAGGTGGCATGAGGCATCCTGATGGTTATGGAGAGGGCTGGGAAAAGCATCCTGACTGAAAGCAAGTTTTGGCATGAAGATCCACCAGCTCATATGCTCTAATCCCTATATGGATAGGTTAGGTTGGAGAGTTGCTATATATGTATCCAGAATAATAAATAAAAACAAATATTTATCATTGAAAATGGTTTTGTTTTCAAAATATTCTCCGTGATGATCGATACACTTCTACATACGTTTGGACCAATTTTCATAGTACTTTCTCCATTCAGATTTAGGTATCTAACAAATATGCATTTTGAACGCATCAACCCCTTCTTCTGGCGTAGAAAATCGTTATACCGCGTAGTTTATTCTGCACGGACGGGAATAAAAAAAAAATCATTGGGTGCCAAATCAGGACTGTGCGGAAGATGACCCATCAAATTCGATGTTTTGACCAGTCAAATATTGAGTTGTTCGGTCTGATGTATGAGAACTCGCATTGTCATGGTGAAGAATGATCCGGCGTCGCTGGATGTTTTTTCTTATTTCTTCAAAGACGTCCGACAAACAAATGTTTGTGTATCATTCAGAATTGACCGTCATATGATTCTCTAGTGGCACTGTAGCCACATGCTCCTTTATCAAAAAAAAAAACAGGCGACAATTTGCTTTGAAGAGTTTCTTGCGCGAACAACTTTTGTTGGGTTTGGCTCATTTTAAAGACCCATACAGTCGACTGCTGTTTACTTTAGAGGTCATGTGCATAGATCCAAGATTCGTCATCTATGTAGATGCTATGCATGGCTTTAGACGCACCACGATGGTATTTTTTGAGCATTTCTTTTCACCAATCGACACGAGCCTTTTTTTGAGCGATTATCAAATTATCTGTAAACCAACACGCACAAATGTTTTTCACGGCTAAATATTCATTGAAAATTTTATGTATGCTTGTTATGGTAATGTCCAGGGATGCCTCAATCTTACGGTATGTCACATAACGATCTTGCTTTATCAGTTCGCACACAGTATCGATGTTTTCCGGCACAACTACCGGTTTTAGACGACCTTCTTTAAATTCGTCCCATGAGCCACAATTGAATTCACTAAATCAATGATGTACAGTGGTTTTAGATGGTGCTTCATCGCCAAAAGTCGAGGTGAATTAATCGTGGGAAGTGGTAGTAAATCGTCACACGAAAATTCTTATGAGTTAATGCCACTTTTTGACCGAGGTAAAATTTTCAAGTCACTAAACAACACAAATAGAGTCCATATGGCAAAAAGTTCTAAGTATGTATATAAGATGTACGTCAACTCCGGATAAATAAATAGCAACCCAAGGAAGCTGATTCTGGAGCCTTCCGAGAGAAAGTATTTGAAGTTTAAGCAAAGCGTCTGATAATATGGGTTAGGGACAAGCATTATCCAGACACTTCAAGGCATTTAGGTAATCTGAACAAATCAGCCAGTCAGAAGGAGTAAGTAAAAGGATGTATTCAAGGTCATTTTTAATGATTGTGATTTCAGTTATAAGGATGTTATTTATATGATGTAAGCTACTGGACGATGTGAAGCGTCGGCGTATATGACAGTTGAAGGATTAAAGCCAAGGAGAGTGTTGTTAAAAGTTATCCTGGTTGCATAGTGGCCAGAGACAGTGGTTTTGTAGGAGAGTAGGCTAAGGTTTTGGAAGCAGAAAGGAAGTAGCCATGGAGGGAAAAGGAGAGTGATGGGACTGCACTTGGACACATAATAAATACACAAAAATCAATTTACTAAAAATTTGCTAACAAGATTTTAAATATTTTTATATAGTCCTGTAGATTATTTTGATGTGTGTAGTAATTTTTCTTTATGTTTCTAAATATGACAATAAAACCATGACTCAAAACAGAAAGTAAAAAATTATTCTCACCTATTGCTGGACTATACCATTTTAAAATCAATCTTGTCATAACAGTGGGTGTGACATAAAATCCATTAAGAATTAGTTTAGCGTAAGCCGTGCAAGCTGCATCTCTCAATTCCTCAACCTAAAGAGTGCATTGTCAGTATTAATGGTAAAAATAAAAACGATTTTGATAAGCACCACCTCATCATCAAGCATATCCAACATGATATTTAGAAGGATCTCCAGAGACACCTGATTGGTAACGTCCCCAACATCTTCGTCGTCCTGAGTGTACAGACGACGTCTGGTAGAATTCTGACTTGAACTGTCGGATTCGATGTCGAACTCGAAGAGTTTGGGCCCGTGTATACGCAACAAATCGGAAATAGCATAGACCGAGGTTACCACCATATCTCTGCTGTAGTTCGGTATCAATCTGTATGAAATAATCTAAAAAAAATCTTAAGCAATAAATTGTTGCTAACTGGTAACGGAAAGGGTCATTTTACCGGTGACAACATTGTTTTTATTCGTTCTTTAGCGAAATTATCGTCGTACATACAAAAAGTAGCGATGCATTTGAAAGTTCTCCACTGGATCTCTGTATCTTTGTGATCTACTAAAGATTTTACAAAGTCTTCCCTAAAATACGAACATGTCAATAAGCTCTAAGAGATTTCTCAATAAACAGCAAATCAGCATCATTAGCGCTTATCATTTCCTGATGATACTGACATGGTTAGCGAAACGCGCGTCGAGAAATTAAAAACAAATAAGAAATAACAGTAAATCTCTACAATTCTTCTATTGGAACCTTTGGTGTAAAACACTAAACTTGAAAAGATTTACCACTAAACACCAAATAACTTTTTTTGAACTGCTCGACGCATGTTTCGAAAAAGGTCGGAACACAAAGAAATTCATGGTAATACCATTTGATGCCCAATTAACAAAAAGGCTAGAAATTTTGAAAAAAGTGGACATTAAGGTTGTGTACAAACCATATAATAAATTAAGAGAAGTTATGGATAATCCAAAGGATAAAGTAGAGTAACATTCAAGTTTAGTAAGTACTTAGTATGTCTTGTAGAATTAACTGACCTTAATGCAATAAAAGATGGTGGAACCACTTTGAAATCCCCATAAGCTAAAGTTGTGGTCAACAAATCTAAGCACCAGCAAACAGTGTTCTGATCAGTTCTTGCCTCTTTGGTCCTGACAATTTCAACCTGACCAGGTGCTTGTAAAGATTCCAACTTAGCAGCTACCTCATTTAATTTTTCCTTCAGTACTGCAGCTTTTTGGAACTCGTTGTCGCTAACTGCACTCTCTAAATCTGATTTCAGGCAGAGTAATTCCACTTTAAGTTTTGATAACTGAAAGAAAAATTTACAAGATAATCATTGTAAGGGGGACTTTTTCAACACATACCTGTACGGCTTTCTGATTATCTTCTAGCTGAGGTGTCTCAATGATGGGAGTACGTTTATCTGTAATGACCTGCCAAATTTCTTTGGCAAATTCGACAGAGTCAGTGTATAGTTTCCTTCGAATTTGAATAATTTTCACAAGCAAAGGTTTTTGTAGCCAATGATTATTTAAAAGTTTTTTCGTTAATGTATTTAAGGTATTCCTACCAACCTATATGAAAAATATTTGTAAATTTTGAATAACTTTCACAAGCAAAGGGCTTTGCAACCAGTAATTAAAAGTTTTTTAGTCAATGCATTTAAGGGTTTCCTTTTAACCTATATCAAAAAAATATGCAAATCTTTCAAAAAAACAAAGATTTACACTTACCTCATCAGAGAGATCAAAGTTATCTGCCATCTCAAGAAGATAAAACAGCATGCTTTCAAAATCCACATATTGCATCTCGTTCATGTTATTTTTTAACTTTTCTGTTACCATCCTGTAAATTAAATCACCATTTATCACAAACTTATTAATAACTTTGAAGCTTACTTGTCAATGTAATTACAAAAGGCAGTCAATTCAGGGACAATCATTTCTAAGTATTCTTCCATGCCTTCCATTTTTCTGAGATAACTTGTTAGAATATCCCAATAATTTATTAAATCGCAGTCGATTTGATTAAGAGGTATCAACTTCTCACTATTTAGGGGCAAAGCCTCGATTAATTCATTGATGGGCTCAGTTCTGAAAATTGACCATTAGTCACTGCTGGGGACAAAAAACACTTCACTCACTTTACAAAAATTTCAATCAAGTTCTTGCTCAGTTCTCTAGTATCAGATAGGTCATTTTCATCAGAGTCCAAACGAATTGCATTAAAGAAAGTCATGTAGTCCCCTTTTACCGAAGACAACCATTTAGGTAGAAAGTAAGTTAAAAACACCTTTTTCACCACTGGATTTTGTTCATTAAATCCACTCCTCAGTACATGTTGGCGTTGAACGATCCTGAAATGAGTCAGTCCCAGGTCACCACAATGCACAAATGCAGCGCATCGAACATTTTCGTTTACATCTCTTGTTCGGTCTCTGAGTTTAGGAAGGGTTAAGGCATTTGGTGCAATCCTCTTCACTGCTTCTCTTCTCACCTTGAATTATTTAAAAATAACGTACAGCAAAAATAAATATCATCACTTACAATATGACTGGGATCTTTCAGGCAAGATAAAAATGCTTGAATAACTGGACAATCTGGATTCATAGGGTCCTGAAGTCTCACCAATGCCAATATTGCTTGCAATCGCACTATGGCTTTGGGATCCTGAAAATGCAAATATCAAATAATGCCACAACACACAACAGACTTACTTTTGTATTTTCTATCATTGCTGATTCAATCAAGTCACACAAGTCATCATCTAATGGTATGCTCCCCATATTTGTCAATAAAGTTGATATAAAACTGCAAGCGTTGTATCTGCAATTTTGGTTTTCTATTTTACAATACTGAAAAGTAACAGATTATATTTAAATATTTATGTACATAACCAAACCATCTCACCTTAAGTACAACTTCAATGATATTTGATAAAAGTGGATGAGTTGGTAAGTCATTTTCAAACTCTCCATTTTCCTGGCCTTCTGGATTGCTTATATGTGATACAAATTTAGCTAGGAAATCCAAAATATGTTTTACTGAAGAATTGTTATAATCCTTTTGAAGCACCCACTGTAGAATATATAAAATATATTCTGAAAAAGGTTCAAAATTCTCCTAAAACCCGTAAAAAAAAAAGGTTCTAACTCAGTCATATTATTCAATTCGTAATTACTTCATCATATAAGCGTTTCAGGCATCTGATATATTTCTGATGATTTACGGGGCCCTGTTGTACATTGTTAAATATATCTAATATTTTAACCTTCATTCTTTGGTATCATACCCAAAGGCTTTTCCAAATTAAAAGTAAAATTAATACTAAAAATGCGTTAAAAACAACCTGACGATTTCCCTAGGTTAACTTATAATTTTCGTTTTAAACTAAAAAAAAACTTAAAAAGCACAAGCAAAACAAATCTAAATGACGGTTGTAAAAAAAGCGTCACTTTTGTTTTTCAAAGGCATTGTGACCAATGTCAATTATAATTACCTATAATAACTAACAAGTTAGTTCTCTGTAATATGTCACGCAATCCCGAGATGGCATTATAGACGGTTTACTACAGAACAGAAAAAAAATTTAATTATAGAAAAGATGAAACTGGTTAGTAACCCAGTTTTTTTTACTCTTAATTTAATAAAAAAAAAAATAATATATATATATATATATATATATATATATATATATATATATATATATATATATATATATATATATATATATATATATATATATATTTAAAAATAAATGGGGGCCATATAAAGATTGAACCTGAAAGTGATATCTCTTCAAAAACGTAGACGAGGGTAATGTATTAATTCTGCCACAAATACTTTACACTCTCCAATATAGAGCCACATTAGCTGTGGTGTTTAAGGCGCCAAAGTTTTAGTTTAAGTTTTGTTTAATATTTTGTTTTTCGCGAACATATTAAAAATCATCTAAAAAATTACATAAAAATGAGAAGAACTGCCCTAAAGTTTTGTTTGGTAGGAGAGTATATTTTATGTATGTATCCTAGCATCGAAACAAAGAAAGAAAGGCAAATAAATGTGATTTTTCTGAAGAGGTTTAAATTGACAATCTAAAGTAAAACAGTTTTGTTTTCAAATGCATTGTGACCAATATCAATTATAACTACCTATAATAACCAACAAGTTAGTTCTTCGTAATATGCCATGCAATCCCGAGATGGCGGTATAAATGGTTTACTACAGAACAAAGAAAATTAAAAAAAGATTAAAAAGAAGAAGAGACAGGTTAGTAACCCAGTTTTCATTTTACCCTTAGTTTAATATAAAAAAAATATTCAAAAAAAATGAATGCCGGTCATATAAAGGTTGAACCTGACGAAGATATTTCTTCAGAAAATGTAGATGATAATATAAATTCGGACACAAATACTATACATTTTCAGGTATTGATCAAGATAGATTAATATATGACCTTAGAGGATTTTTTTTAGTGCGATTATTGTTTGGAAATGTTTAACGCCGAAGAATTACGTGAATTTCACAAAAATATACACGACCCAGCTAAATTTTGCCCCCACTGTAATCGCACCTACAAGTTAGTGAAACATTTTCGTGAACACATAAAAAATCATCTAAAAAACTATATAAAATGTGAATACTGCCCTAAAATTTTGTTTGGCAGAAGAGTATATATTAGTCACGTATCCTGGCATCGAAAGAAAGAAAAACTGTACAAATGTGATTTTTGTGAAAAGGTTTTTACATAGACAATTTAAAGTTACAAGTTGTGGGTACATAAGTTTGGGTTTTTTAGTGTTTTTCAACTAATAAACAAAAAACCACTCACGAGAGAGTGCATACTAACGAAAGACCTTATAAATGTGGTAAATGTGATAAATCTTTTAAACAGAATGGTGCTTTAAAAACTCATATGAATACTCATAAGGAAGAGAAAACCTTGTGAAGTAAGGGGAACTAATACTGACATCTGCCAGTTTTAGGAATCAAAATATATTTTAGGTATGTCAAGGAACATTTGCCACACGCTCTAGTTTGAAAAGACACATGAAGAGAGTTCATTTAAGAGGACGATCAATGAACTGTAAATTATGTGGTGATATTTTTTTCAATAAAGACAGTTTCTTTACCCATCGCATGGAAAAACATCCAGATAGTTCCAGTTTTTTCAGAGCATGTCCGGTTTGCCCAGAGGAATTTAGTTCCAGGACTATGTACCACATGCATAAAAAAAGACATGAAGAAAATGGGGAGCTGGAATGTTCGAAAATAGTGGTATGTAATAGGTAACTGTTCCAAGTGGAATGGTTTTGGCAAAATTCACTTTCAGGCTGAGCCATTTATAAAAGAACTGGATGTAAAAGGTACGAAAAACTACAAGAAATGTTTATTGTGTGGGGTAGCAGTTGATGTTCAGGTTTATTCCGGTCATGAGAATGAACATTTAGGCATAACCGAAGAAGAAAGAATTGAATGTGAGAGTACATCTTTGTTTCCGTGCAAGCAATGTGATCATGTCTTGCTATCTAAAAAATCTGCCATTAACCATGTAGATCTACATTTGGAGAAGACATATGTTTGTAATAAACAAGGTAAATTTATTTATTCATACTTGCTAGGTTTCATTGAACTTCATTCATATATGATTAGTTATTGTCATGGAAAGTAACTTTCACAAATTTAACCAACGATTCTTCACATCATTTGAAAGAAAAAAGTTCCTTACAACAAAGGTCAAAAACTGAAGGGTTTCTGTGAAAAAAATTTTAATGAAAAAGTTGTTAAATCGCCAATTAAAGAACCATGATAAGAATTATCATTTTATACAAATATGCATAAATGCATATTTGGAAAATAATAAATGGTTATTATTTAAAGAATAAACTAATGGACATTGCAAAACCATTTTTTTTGAAAATAAAAAATCAGTCAACGTTTTGCCATATCACGTTTTCATTGTATGCTTATTTAAATTCCATTTAAAAAGGAAATTATTTCTGCACGCTAATATATGCTTCTTATTTATGGAGAAGCGGCAATCAAATTAGACATGTACCGGGACTTTTCTGAACAAGTTCAAGTTAGGTTAGAAACCGTGTTGGGTTTACGAAGACTCAAATGATGGACATTTTCAACATTTAATTTAATAAAACAATTAGGGCTGACTCATTGTTTTATATGTATCATTCACATATCTGTTTCCATTCACATATTCCTAATTCTAGTTCAAATTACCCACAGTCGTTTAAGTCTAATTGCGCTTCAAGGTATTCTGATATTAACTTAAAACCTCAATCATGTGTATCTTAAGTTTCGTCACCTCTATCATCTAATGAATATGGATATTCCTCTAACATGCACTCACAAGATTGTTGGCTAATTGTAAAACAGCGCGACGAAACGGACCGACCTACTTTGTTGGAACTGACAGGTGTACATTTTGGAAGCAGTGTGCAAATATATTTTGAGTTGTTTCTTATCTTAATACATATGTATCTTTTGCATTTAGTTTAATGTTTGTTCTTTTTGAAGTGAAAATTTCTTTAGGCGTGTTTTTGCTGAGGAATGAACGTAAGTGAACCGTCACGCTCGGGTCGGTTACGCTCTGAATCGTGTATACTCGGCTCCAGTTGTCATCAGCCACGTTTTGCATGTAATAAGTGTACTATTTTAATATAATATGCGTGGCTTATTGTATATCATCATCATCATCATCAACCCGTATCAGTCCACTGCAGAATGAAGGCCTCTTCGGCATGCTTCCAACTCTCGCGGTCCTGAGCTCTCCTCTGCCATTCAAGTTCAATATACTTAATAATGTCATCAGTTCATCGTGTTTTCGGTTTTCTCCGTGGACGTTTGCGATCAAGCGGTATCCAGTCCAGGGCCGCCCTGGTCCATCTTTCGTCCCACCACCTCGCTCCACGGCCTGCCCATTTCCATTTCAATTGCTTTATTCTTCCAATGATATCACTCACTTTCATTTGTTCTCTGATCCATGTGCAGGTCTTTCTATCCCGTCTAGTAATGCCAAGCATATATCTTTCCATTCCACTCTGTGCTACTCGAAGTTTTTGAACTGACTGTGATGTGAGTGTCCAGGTCTCACTTCCGTATGTCATAACGGGCAGGACACACTGATCAAAGACTTCAGGCAAAGTGGTAGTTTGCTCTTAAACACTATGTTAAGCCTGCCAAATGCCTGCCAGCCACATTTAACGCGTCCCACCTCCCGGACGGTATCTCCTTCTATTGAAACCCTCTGCCCAATATATATATATATATATATATATATATATATATATATATATATATATATATATATATATATATTTGGATTTGGAAGTTGTGGATCACTATATATATATATATATATATATATATATATATATATATATATATATATATATATATATATATATATATATATATATATATATATATATATATATATATATATATATATATATATATATATATATATATATATATATATATATATATATATATATATATATATATATATATATATATATATATATATATATATATATATATATATATATATATATATATATATATATATATATATATATATATATATATATATATATATATATATATATATATATATATATATATATATATATATATATATATATATATATATATATATATATATAGTGATCCACAACTTCCAAATCCGTTCCTGAAATAGAAATTCTTTTGTCCTCAGCAAATTTATTGAATATGACCTGACTCTTCTGGTTTATTTTCAAGCCAAATGGTTCCCCAGTCCTTTGCAGCTCGTCTGGGTCTTGTGAAAGAAGAACGATATCATCTGCGAATCTAAGATGATGTAAGTATGCACCATTAATCTTTATTCCACCCTGTTCCCAATCCAGATTACGGAACACTTCTTCCAGCCAGGCTGAGAAAAGAAGAGGCGTTATTGCGTTACCTTGCCGTACGCTCCGCTCTACATTTATTCCAACCTCAAGATCGTCGAGGTGGACTGTCGCTGTAGCTTCATCACTCCTAGTAGATTTACATAGGCTTTGTCCACACCTTGATGAAGCAATGCATCCATTATGGCCCGCTTTGAGATTGAATCAAATGCTTTTTCATAATCGATAAAAGCCAAGCACAGTGGCATAGTGTATTTGTTGTGTCTTTCTATGACCTGCTGTTGGACCTGGATGTGATCCATTGTACTGAATCCTGCTTGATCTCTTGGTTGTGCGTCATTAAGTTTTTTTAATATTCTTTTGGATATTATCTTGGTGAAAACTTTGTACATCACTGCCAGGAGGCTTATTGGACGGTAGTTCTTTAAAACTTCCCGTGCTCCTTTCTTATGTAAAAGAATCACTTCTGCATTTTTTCATAAGCTGGGTACTTCTTGTTGTTTGAGACGTTTTGAATATAATTTTGTTAGTGTTTTATGTAAAGTCTGACCACCAGCTTTTACCATCTCCACAGTTATACTATCCTTTCCTAAAGCCTTGCCATTTTTCATCGAGTCTATAGCCTTTGTCACTTCCTCCACCAAGATATCCGGCACTTGTAATAACTTTGAATAAAATCTTCGGACAAACTCTAACATTTCCGTCCGTTCGCTGCATGTTGTACCATCCTCACGCATTAAGGAAAACATTCGTGTCCCTTTCTTTCTTATAAAAATAATTTTTGACTCTTTGAAACAATTATCTTCTGGTGCTATCGAAGCCGCCGTTTTAAGCACATTGTTGGTGATTTCTTCATATTAGTCTGTAATTTCCATCTCCTCCGGGTCTTGTAAAAAAGCAAAGCGATTCGACAAAGCAATTTCAAAATCTCTGCGCCTCTCCAGCAGCTTCCCAGAATTCATTTTGCCCCTTTTTGATCTTATCATTCTTTCGTGCTCTTTTCGGCAGTTTATACTAATCTTTGCTCGTACCATTCGGTGGTCACTTCCCACATTAAAGTGGTTAAGGACAGTACAATTGCAAAATATTGCTTTATCTTTTGACATGATGTAATCAATTTCACTTGTGAGTCCAGATGGACTTTTCCATCTCCATTTTCTGTTGATCGTTTTCTTGTAAAACGAATTCATAATATAAAGTTCTTGTCTAGCAACAAAGTTAACTAGCCTGTCACCACTAGACCTGTCACCTCTTGTCCCGCTCACCATTTCCATATGGGCAAGTTACATTTTCACCAGTCCTTGCTTTTCCGATTCTGGCATTAAAGAGCCGTCCATCAGGATTATATATATATATATATATATATATATATATATATATATATATATATATATATATATATATACAAAAGTGATTCCTTTACATAAGAAAAGAACACGGGAAGTTTTAAAGAACCGTCCAATAAGCCTCCTATCAGTGGTGTACAAAGTTTTCACCAAGATAATATCCAAAAGAATGCTAAGAAAACTTAATGACGCACAACCAAGGCAGGATTAATTAATTAATAATTAAAACCAAGGCAGGTACAATGGATCAAATCCAGGTTCTACAGCAGGTCATAGAAAGACACAACGAATACACTAGGCCACTGTGCTTAGCTTTTATCGATGCATTGCTTAATCAAGGTGTAGGGAAAGCCTCTTATATACCGATCGCCTTCGCCCACGTGGCGTGGAGAAAGGGTGAAAGATTTCTGTAATATTTCCCTCCACGGTTCCGTTACGCTACCTTGTGGACATATATATATATATATATATATATATATATATATATATATATATATATATATATATATATATATATATATATATATATATATATATATATAATTAATACTTCAATTCTTCAATTATTACTAATTATTCTGTCTTGTGATGAGACAAAGAAAAAAGTAGAAATGGAAATAGAATTCAAATAAATTTCCCTACAAATTCCATAAAGAATTTGTATGGATGTTCCCGCAAATTTGAATAAAGAGTGACGAAAGCTCCTTTTATCGACATTTGTAAACATAGAGGATGGGCCCAAAACCTTCTGGAGTTTCGTTTCTTCTTAAATGTACACTTTTTTTTGTAAAAAAAAACATACCAGATCTATGTCGAAAAATATAGAATAAATGGCTATAAAAATATTACATTTTATTTTGATATATTAACTTAAGAGAACAATGAAACAGTTAATGATTTTTGTTGTAAGAAAAATGAAAATGCCATTTCCGCGAAATTGGTTGCATTTTTGGACACATGTTTTAAGAAAAGTTTTTGTTCGAAATAATGTAAAGAATCGTTGGAAATTATAACCCACACGTATATATATATATATATATATATATATATATATATATATATATATATATATATATATATATATATATATATATATATATATATATATATATATATATATATATATATATATATATATACCAGGTGTCCCATTAAGGATGGATCGCGGCCGTATCTTGAAAACTATTTATCCCACAGCTTTGGGGGAAAAAAAATTGTACTAAAAATGATCATGAGAAATTCACCAAAAATATTTTTAAGCTTCTAAAACGACCGCAAGAAGGCGTGACGAGCTAAACATTTTTAAAAATTATTTTTTTTGTGTATTTTCAAGTGTTAACCGAGTAAGAAAAATTCTCAGTTATAATTAGCAAACTGTCTCCTACAATTTTCTTTTATGACATTTTGTCATAATTTCACGAATAGAGGAGTGGGGGGAGTTTTACCTATTGAGATAAAAAGTCGTCTAATGTCCGTTTGCCTTAACCGATTTTACTCAATTTAGATTCATTTAAAAGGCAATTGCTGGGACAATCAGATAATCTGGGAGATAAATTATTTATTTTATAAATGAAACCGCGAGGTGCGTTACATTCAACAATAGTTTTTTGAAGTTTTGTTATTTTTTCAAATAGAATGGTACAGCTTTTATTACATAGCTAGAAAGGTAATGTAAAGAAGAATCATCCAGTGAAAACCCGAAATCGATATCTCTGCCATGTCGAGAGATATTTCGATTTTTCTGAAAAAATCAGTTATTATTTCACTACTACCTGCATTAAGTTAAAAAAATATTAACCTAATGTTTGCCTTCCTTCACACTTTACCCAGGCTTAGGACTGGTCCAAATTCTTCGTGCCATATTAATTTGGAGCGTATTTAAAGGCCAACGGGCCAACAACGAAGATAATAATAATAACAACAGTCAAAGAAAATTAACAGCACAACAGTCTAATAATTAACAGAATCTGAACTGTAACGCCTTTCTAAATGTTCAAAATGCCTTCCATCCTTAGAAATGCAAAGATTTATTTTTCGACGAGTACTAAAAACGGCAGCTTCAATTTCCGCTCTTGAAATGCTGGTTATTGAATTTTGAATTCTTTCAATCATGTTTTCTCGTGTGGTAGGACGAGTTTAAAAAAGAAGGTCTTTTAATCTTGCCCCCAAGTAAAAATCGAGGACTGTCAAATGCGGTGAGCGCGCCGGCCACGAAAATAAACTACCCCGTCCTATCCAACGATTTGGAAACGAAGCATCCAAGAAGTTTCGAACCACCTGCGAGAAGTGGGCAGGGCATCCATCATGCTGGTATCACATTTGTCTTCTTGTTTCCAACGAAACATCTTCCATTAGTTCTGGCAGTCAATTTTGTAAAAAATTTAAATGTTTCACTATTCAAATGTCCATTCAAAATAAAGGGACCAATAATTTTGTCTCCCAAAACACCACATCATACGTTCACACTCCATCTATTTTGGTGGTTGATTTCTAACATTCAGTGTGGATTAGCAACTGCCCTGTAGTGCATATTATATAAGTTAACGCCTCCATCACTGCTAAAAGTAGCTTCATCAGTCCTTAGTATGCGTTTTAAGAATTGTTTATTTCCACTACACATATTTTTTAACCAGTGACAATAGTCTAACCGTGTGTCGAAATCGTTATCCAAAAGGGCTTGGTGTAAGACAACATGATAGGGGTGCAGCTTGTTATCTCTTAAGATTCGATGAACGGATGTCTTGCTAACACCTAATTCTTCAGATATTTGTCTGATACTTAAATGGGGGTTGGTTTCAACATAAGCCAGAACATTTACGATATTATCTCCGACATTATCTGACGTAAACACCTTCTTTGAATAATGCCTTCTTTGAGGATATTGACTTGCATATTGCCACTCTGCAATACATGCATTTTCAAACCATTGGAAATACACCGCCAACATGTCATAGGCCTCGTTATTCGTAAAAGGCATTGTTAGATATTATTATAATAATTATAATAATTATTTATAATCATTAAATGCAATGTTGAAAATGTAATGCATTTCAAAACTGACAAGTTAATTTGACTGTTTTTGTTTGTTTCTATAGTTCCCTTCTTACACTCTTTCTTCTTCTTCTTTTCGGTTTATGGCTCTGCTGTTAAGCAATTTGCCAGCTCATTTGGGGGAACCACCAGATGATCGAGCTCTGCTCCTGACGATTCGGAATATTTATAATGGTAAGGTTAAGTATAACCTTGAATGAAACCTTGTGCAGTTAGTATACAATACGAACAGAGGTATAGACATGTACTGGAATGACGGGTTTTTTTTTTTTTTTTAGGGGGGGGCTTGTGTGGCACACTTATCGAGGTACTGATTTGCTTTAACCTTATTGCTTATTTAACCGTTTATTTTTTGGTACTATTTATATTGGTTGCTTATTATTGTTTTTCCTCCATCAGAGCTTCATTCTATTTAATGTTAAAAATTTTGAAAAGAGGTCCATCGTCCGACCATTCGGAAGCGACAATATGCTGGCGATATGTATGGGGGTTTGCACGTTAATTTTTATAAGTTCGTTGTATAGATGAAAATTGCCTATGATGTGAATAGGGCATTCGAAGAATATATGGTTGAGGTCGTCGATTTTGCCGCAGTCACATAATGGGTCACTTCTTAATCCTAACCTATGTAGGTGTTGTCGTGTTAAGCAGTGCCCCGTTCTCATTCTAATGATGTTAGTCAGATGCCGACGATCGATATAGGATATCTTTCTGAACCATGGATGCTCCGAAAATGTGTCTTGGACCATTCTGTAGGAATTCGCTTTGTTCTGTGGATTTTGTTTCCATTTGTCTTTGAATTGCGATATAATTTTTTCTTTTATACTGTTATAAATATCTTTAGGGCTTATGAATATTCCCTGTGGAATAGTTAGGATTGTACCTATTTTGGCTAGGGAATCGGCTTTCTCGTTTCCTGGAATACCTTTGTGGCCTGGAATCCAAGATAAAATGCATGAGTGATCTTTTAGATTGTTAAGTCGTATAATGAGGCTCCTTGTTTGGAGGGAAACCATGTCTCTGTTTGTCGAAATTTGCGTGTTCTGAAGACTTTATCGCGCTCAAGGAATCTGTGAAAATTATGCAGTGCTTGATTTTTTTCCTGGTGACTGTTGTGACTGCATGATGAATGGCAGCCATTTCCGCGTTCATTATGCACAATTCTTTGGGTAATTTTTACGAGAAATTGTAATTAAGATCCGGAATGTGTACTCCGAACCCTAATCTTCCCTTGTTCTTAGATGCGTCGGTATAGATGAAGGTGTGACTGTCTCTGAAGGTTTTCACGGAGTCTAGAAATAGTTGTTTGACATGAATATCGCTTTTATTTATGTTAGAATGAAGGATTTTTAATGGCTCAATTTGGGTGTCCGCCTCTGTCAAGAAACAGGGTGCTGATGTACTGTGGAACATCCTGTTCCAGTAAGGGAAGAAATATTCTACAGATTGTGCGAGTATGTGGCCGTTACTTTTGGACATGAAGTTGACGTTTCTTGACAATTTGTCGCGTAATGCTTTCGTAAGTTTGATTATGGGGTGTTTTTCCGAGGTAATTAATTTGCTGATAAATTTTATGGCAGAAATCTTTCTGCGTAGATCGAGTGGATCTACATCTTACACTCTTTGTGTAATGTACCTAAGGATTGCATGCGTTTGTTTGGAAACCCGAAAACGCATAATTTCATTCATCCATTCATTTAGTTTAGAAGAAAGAGTAGGTATATTTATTAATGACTGATTTCAATATTCTGTCAAGTAGTATTTAAGCATCACAAAAGAGAAAATGCAACAATTGGGGAAAGGCATTTTTTCCGCTTATGTAATTAAATTAGAAAATATTATCAAGGTCAGGATTAGAACATTCATGATGATTGATACTGAATAGATAATTTTATTGTTTAAATAAAATTGTTGCGGTTGCGATTGCGACCTAAATATTAAGACCATCCCTCTATTCGTGAAATTACGACAAAATGTCATAAAACAAACTTGTAGGAGACAGTTTGCTAATTATAACTGAGAATTTTTCTTACTCGGTTAACACTTGAAAATACACAAAAAAAATAATTTGATCATGATCATTTTTAGTATAATTTTTTTTCCCCAAAGCTGTGGGATAAATAGTTTTCAAGATACGGCCGTGATCCATCCTTAATGGGATACCTGGTGATACTTTTCTTGATATACACATTTTTAGGTTGTAAAACACAATCATCGATGACTTACATGTCTTATTCTTGGCACGAGTACAACTTTCATAGGGAAATAATGTGTAAAAATTGTAAAGTGACGTTTGTGGGGTATATTAATTTTAAGAAGCATCGAAAATGTTTTTACTGCATAACAAATTTCCACAAAAAAACCTCGACCTATATTTGTAAGTGGTGTAAATCGCCATTTGCAACATCACGCGATTTATCCGTGCATTATAAGTCGCATCGAGGAGCCACTGCGTATCGATGCGACGTCTGTAATAGAAAGTTCCCATTACTGACCAAACTTAAAAAACACTTGTCAGTAGTGCACGGCGAAGAATTGCATAATACCGAACTTTCCCGGTATAAAATTGGCGTGATGAGGTTCTTTTGTAGCGAGTGCAATCTCACATTTGAATCTAGAAAAAGTTTCGAACAGCACGAACAGAACCATTTCACGTCAAAGTTTCAATGTAAAATATGTAACACGACGTTCGTCAGGGGTGCCAACTATTTCTATCACGTGAATAATAAATTGTGCAATACTTGGTTAGCAGAAGCACTGTTGAGCGACATAAAAGATTCAAAGTGCTTATTGTGTGGGAAAGTTTTGAGTAACGTAAGAAACTATGCCAGCCATATGGCTAATGTTCATTCTCAAAGTAGTTTTCAATGCAGATACTGCGAAGTGAGTTGTAACAGTTTGTATAAGTTGCGTTACCATCTGATAAAAAGACACAGAGAAGAAAAGAAATATTTTTGCAAACTGTGCCAGGATAGCTTCAAGACGTTCAGGGAATATATTTATCATCAGAGGTCACACAAGAAGCATAAGGACATCAAGAATGTCTTATGCCAAGCCACCTTGAACAACACCATTCACAAAGAAGCCAAAGTCAAGGAGGAAGTTGAGTATGACGATGATTTTTTTGACGTTCCGGAGAAAGTAGTCATAAATCAAAATGGGGAACTTGAAGAATGCTAAAGTAAGATGTAAATATACACTTTTTTAAACTTGTTGTTTTATTATCCTCCTGGTTGTGACGGGAGCCACTCTCTCTCTGCTTCCAGTTTCCATAATTGGTTTTTATTCCCCAGTCATTTTTTGTAAAACTCAGAAATGCAATTACTGCAAGTTTTACCTAATCAGTTGAGATTACATACAGTGGTGGACAAAATTATTGGAACAGCATATTGTTTTTATAATAAAAATTGATATTTTTAAAATATGAACGAAAAAAAATTAATGAAATGATTATTTTATACTTCCAATCAAAATGTAATTTTTTCACAGAAAAAAAATATTAATCTCAAATGGAGTAGATAAAATTAATTTAAAATATAATGTCAAAAATTGAATGGACAAAAGTATTGGCACCCTTAAATATTTATCAAATATTTTAAAGCAAGACGCTTTGGTCGAAGTATCTAGAAAATAAATTATTTTAAATAAGATTAGTCGTAAATGGGGATTGCAATCCCTCAGCTCAATCAATCCCGCGGGATTACTCAATCCCGCATCTTTGAAATTATGTTATAAAATCAACTTGAAACTACAGATTTTTGTGTAAAAATCAACTTTTATTAGACATTTCTTACATAAAGCAACAGAAATTATTTCATTTCTATTAATTAAGTATAAGTAATTAGTAGTCTATTTTCTTAGATTCATCTTTAAATGTTTGGCATAGTTTAATAGTTTTGTTTAACTTTACCTTTACTCCTAACAACAGTTTTATATTTTTAATTCAGTCTTATTCATATATAATAATCAAATTACAACTTTCTCTTAAACACTATTAATTACTATGATATCAACCTATGGTGATAACTTTTGAAAATACGCTCTTAAGAAGCAAATGGCATTTATTGTATCATCTCCTCGCCTGCATCTAAGTGAACTGCAAATATAACCTGATGCTGAAAACGCTCTCTCGGCTTCTACGCTAGTAGGCTGAACCGTCAGGATATATTCATAGGCGAGTGTCAGGTACTCTCCTCTGATACCATCGGACTCAAAGAACGTCATTTCTTTCTTCAAAATTTTCTCAAAGTCCTTTTGCTTGTTGTCTGGCTTTTTCTTAAATATTTCTTTTTCTTGTTGAAGCTGTTTTTCTAATTCTTCTTTTAGCGTTAGAGTAGGATCTGTATCAGTAGCAGATGTTCCAGCTATAGGTGTATTTTCCAAGACGTCATCTGCATATGTTTCATCGTCTTGAACTAGGACTCCTTCTATTATTTTCTTTATTTCTTGGCGTATTGCAGCTTTTCTTGGCATGGAGAATGTATAAGTACGATCTGTATTTTTGGTCTCTTCGTCGTACTTTTTCGGATATTGCAAATAAATCAAAACTCCTGTAAATCTTGAATACGTTCATGTAGAGACTGTGATAACTGGTTTCTCAACATCGTGGTTTGTTGTTGCAATTTATCCAAAATAAATCGAACTGTTGTGTCCGCAGTGATAAGCGTTGACTCTCACCTACAAAGTGCCTCAATTCCTACGCAAGTTAGCAATGAGATCTTTAATTATGAGCCACTCATTATCGCTGAATTTAATCTCAGATTCAATTTCAATATCGATTAATGCTTTATCAATACAATTCTTCAAATTGTAGAATCGTTCTAACATATTCAAACGGCTATTCCAGCGAGTACGACAGTCTAATATCAATGCCAATTCTTTTTTAGGGCTTTCTTGTTCCTTCACATATTTTTGTAAGACGTCATTTTTAGTTGGTGGCCGCTAAAAAATCTTGACCACTTTCCGTACTTTCTTCAATAGATCGTCATATGTTGCAGAAATCATTTCAAGTGACAGTGAATTTATATTTACAGTCACACCCTGTTCATTGGTGTCCATATCATCATTATCAGATTCCTTCGTAAATGCTGCTGCTGGGCATTCTGATATTGAAGAATTGCTTTTCTTATACAGTGCATCAACCACCACTAGTTGTAAGCCGTGTGTAAAACAAAGCTGCTGGGAACAACGCAAAAGTCTGGCAACCTTCACCATCACACTAGCGCCGTCCGTTGTAATTGCGATAATATCTGTGTCTAAGTCTAGACCAAAACTCGTGAGGTGTTCTTTCACCGAGCTAATGCAATGTCTTGCGGTAGCCGAGCCATGTATACGGACCAAACCCAGATTAAAATGGTTTTCTTTCTGGTGGACGTTGATATTTAAGTATCGATGATTCTTTTGTGACGTCCATTCGTCAAATGTGAGTAAAAATCTCTGTTTTCTTTTCTGGAGACGTTCAAATTCAATAATCATGTCAGCTCTAACTGTGTTACAAAAATTTGTTACGATAGTAACAAAATTGTATTTGGCGAATTGGGTAGTTTATGACCGCTTTTAGAAAATAAATTTCTGAAATCCGTAGATGTGCAAAAAGAACTTAAGTTGAATCCGTCTTTACATACCATCCTAGACATCATTTTGTCAATGGGGGGGTTTTCTTTGATAAGAAAACTGTCCATTGTTTTGGGCTTCTTCTTTGGTACTACTGGTAAGGATTTTTCTCCAGTGTCATCGTTTCAAGAACCGATATCGATATTGTGTTTAGTCTTCGAATTTTCAAGCCTTTGGTAGAACGTTAACTAATTTTTAGTTCAGCTGAACACAGAAGACATTTGCCACCTTGATTATCTATTTTTCTTGAAATAACGTCACAGACCTTTGATGATATCGCCGTCGCCTTTATTCTCTTTCTCGGGATTCTCAGTTTCAATGGACTTAGACATGATTCATTTACTCGTTACCTGCAAATAATAAATAAAGTTTAATGTAGGTATAGATTTAGATTCGTTTATTTAATTTTTACACAGAGCTCTGCTACATTCTTACACCCCACACGAGTAATCCATTTCACTATCATCGATAACCATATCCAAAAAACATTATTAACAAAAACAAAAACTACTTTAACTCATAATGTTTCACGCAACATTACGACATTTTATTGTTATTTACGATACACACAATCTGATTTTAAAATAGCACATAACAAAACTAAATCAAAAACATTAAAATTTAGGTACTTACGTTAAACGCCGGACGGTGTATACGAAAACACTCGTCACCTATAGAGAAAGACGTGCGCAGGCTGCGCAGCGCAGTACCTTTTATGAACAACTGACAGCACAGCCCGCCAACCGTCCTCTAGCCACGGGCGTGGCGCGCTGTGCCGAACGGCAACGTTGCGCTCGTGCTACTCGCGATTTACGCCCCGAAAGTTTTAGCGCCAAATTTTTAATTTGCGGGATCCGCGCTTTGAAAGTGTGGGATCCACCAGATTAATAAAAGCGGCGGGACCCCGCGGGATTGCAATCCCTAGTCTTACAAGGACAGGAAACTAATAGTTAAAATAATAGTTAATCTGCATCATGACGTTAATCATGTTCTGAAATTGCGAACGTAATAAGAAAAAGTCATTACACTGTTCGTAGTGTTATTAAAAGGTTTAACAATAGCGACAATTTTCAAAATATGCCACGAACAGGGCGACGATCCAAACTTACAGAATTGGAAAGAAAAAAAATAATTAGACAAATTAAAAAGGATCCTCATACCTCAGCGTCGGAAATTACTTCAATGATTAGAGAACAGAACATTATAGTAAAGATATTAGTGCTAAAGCCGCACAGAGAGTTCTGCATCGTGCTGGTTATACAGCAAGGGTTGCCAGAAAGAAACCTTACATTAACAGAGTCAACCCAGAAAAAAACGCTTGTAGTTCGAAAACCAGTATGTTAATAAAAGTAATGAGTTTTGGGAGACAGTAATATTTTCAGACGTAAGTAAATACAATATCTTTCATTCGGATGGACGATCTCTTGTCTAGGAAGCAAAATACAGAACTTGAATTAAAGAATTTACATTAGACAGTTAAGGATGGGCTGGAAGTATCCTAGTGTGGAGATCTATGGATGCAGAAGACGTTGGAAGTCTTGTCTTCATTGATGGAATAATGAACAAAACCGTTTATTTAAAGATTAAAAAAAACAATCTACGATAAAGTGTTGAAAAGCTGAATATTGTCTGCAGTTTCTATTTTCAACAAGACAACGATTCAACACATACAGCTTATGTAGTAAAACAGTGGATAGCTTATTACGTGCCAGATCAGTTAAAAACCCCTCATCAGTCACCTGACCTGAATCCTATAGAGAATCTGTGTATAGGAAATTCTTCTACTAGAATGAACGTCTTTAGGGCAAGAAATTACTCAAAAATAGTTCACTCCATACCAAACCGTCTAAGAGAAGTTACCAAGAGACACTTCCTACAAAATATAAATTTTTATATGGTTCTTTCATTAGGTGACTGTATTAATACTTTTTTTTTTCTTCAGTCATGTCAGACTAATAAACTGTTTCCCAATTTTATTAAAGTTAATATTTCAAAATCTTCCAAAATATGTGATAAACTTTTCAAAGGAATAGGTTCACAGCAATAAATAGCAAATTTTTAAAAACATTTCATCTTTAAATTAAAAATTAAAAAAACTCAAAACTGAGCGGGTGAAAGAACAAATTCCAAAAAAAAGCATCAATGTAGTAGAAAATCTTTCAACACAGACGTTCGACAATCCAGAATTAGATCTCTTAAATAAAGGCCTCAATTTTGCTTTGCCGGCATCCCGTAGTGCTTTGGAGGACATGGTAGCCGCATTGAAACTGGTATTAAACACTTATCGGAGTCTTCCAAAGCTTTCGTCAGAGAATCATGTAAAGGCAAAATTGCAAAAAATATTTCAAATAAAAGTAAAAATATGTCAAACATTTCTAAGATGGTCAAGCGTCTGCGAGAGAACGGTTGTTTTTATTTAAAACCGATAAGGGAAATAAGGTTTTAGTAACGGACAAATCTGATTACTTTGAACGCGTTAAAAAACTAATTCAAGACGGCCCATATAAGCAAAAACGGACAACGAAGAGATACATTGAAATCTTGTAACAGCCGTATTTCTCCTTCTTTGAAAAACCAAATGTACAATTCTAATCCAAAAGTGCCAAGATTGTATGTTCTACCAAAAATTCATAAACCAGAAAAATCAATAAGACCAATTGTATCAGCCATTGATTCTCCAACATACAACTTGGCAAAATGGTTAACAAAGGAATTTGAAAATCTACCAAACCTTCCTGTTCTGTGATAAACTCAACAATATTTATAGAAAAAGTAAAAAAACACAGGTCTACAGGAAGGGGAGGTCTTGGTTTCCTTTGACGTATCATCGTTGTTTCCGAGTGTCCCGATTCCACATACCTAAGAGAGTTACTCGAGTTAAATGGTTTTAATAACAAGATTGTTTCTGAGTACATCTCCTTAACAAGATTATGTATGGAGCAAAATTGTTTCCAACTTAATAACAGGTTTTACGAACAACAAGAAGGAACGACAATGGGAAATCCTCTGTCACCGTTCTTAGCCAAATTATTTATGAGTAAATTTGAAACCGAGGCGAAAAATGAATTCAGTTACTTTCCGAAGGTATGGTTAAGATATGTGGATGATATTTTTACAATTTTTGTAAAAATGTATAAAATAAACAACTAATTAGAGAAATAAACAACTAATTAGAAAAAAGAAAACTAAATCCACTTAGCGTCTGACTTGTATCAAGCGGCTGAGTGGTCAGCGTCTGTTCACCAGTGGTGCGGCTGATATTTAAATTCTGGAACTAACCCCTCCAGTCTTAACCTCTGAACCGTCATGGTTCAAACTTTTAATTCAAAGTACAAGATGAAGCGTTCTAGTAATTACAAAATTACCCCAGGAGGTAGACAATCCTCTGCCAGCTTTGCTGGTACAACCGGACTTTCGGATTCTGGGGCGTTCGGGCTTAAATGCAAAATCTTTTAGAGGGAGTCGGAGACCTCTGGCCAACGTCTGAAACCGAAAATAAAAACTTTCTTTGGAACGGTAAATATCAATTCTCTCCTGCGTCCAGGAAAACTACACGAATTGGAGCGAACATTAAATCAGCAAAAAATCCAAATTTTAGCTCTGCAAGAAACCAGATTGATAGATGATAACACCTTGGAATTCGGCAACTACAGACTTTTTAAAAGTAAAACGGACAAAAGAATACTCAAAAATACACCACATCTCGGTGTTGCTTTCGCTGTCTCAAGAAACATTCTTGGTTCTATAACAAATGTCCAGCCAGTAAATAATCGACTTATGACACTATCCCTCAAGTGTGCTAACAGAAACTATACATTAATCAATGCACACCTCCCAGTTAACGAAGAAAATAAATCTAATCCTGAAAAAGTAAATAAGTCCTGGGAAATTCTGGAAAACACTATCTCTAAAATTCCCTCTAACCATGTAAAAATCCTATTGGGTGATTTCAACGTCCAACTAGGGAAAGAAAGAAAGTACAGGAAAACAGTCGGCAGTTTTCCCGCTCATAAATGGACTAACCATAATGGTAGAAGATTGGTTGAACTATGTTCGCAGTTTAATCTAAAAATAATGTCAACCCATTTTAAGAACAATTTAAGAAAATAACAAAACAAAAGACCTGGAGGTGCCCCAACACGTACATGGGTGAATTTCAAATTGACTATGTTGCTATTTCGTACCCCAATTATAAAGAGATTTTGAATGTTCAAGTCAGGAAAGGAGCAAATATAGACACGGATCACTACTTGACTAGAATCAAACTTAGCTTAAAACCTCGAAAACTTATTCAAAAGAGGCTGCTAATACCAAAGTTTGACCCAACGAAAATAAAACCAGCCCTAACAGAAGAGCTTGATAAACAACCTGCGCAGAACTGGCAAGAATTAAAACAAAAAATCATTAAAACAGCCTTAAAGATGGTCCCTTTACAAAAACGTAGAAAACATCCGTGGTGGGATGAAGTTTGCGAGCAAGCAGTATTAAGCCGAAGTAAAGCATTCAAAGATTAGAACAGGCAAAAAACAGCGATAAACTATAACATCTTTTTGGAAGTAAGAAAAGAAACATCGAAGCTAATTAGACAAACTAAAAGAAAATATGAAAACAATCAACTTAATGAAATAGAAAAAGATTTCCAAAAAAATAACACCCGAAACTTTTACAAAACATTTAAAACTAAATTAACAGGCTATCAACCGCAGAGCCTATGCTTTCAAAAGGAAAACGGACAATTAGCTCTAAATAACCAAGACAATTGCAAGGAACTTGCGAAATATTTTGAACAAATACTAAACTGTCCTGAGCCCTTAAACAAATTACCAACACTAAACCCTAAACAAACAAACCCAGATTCATTACCACCGAATGAAGAGGAAATAATTAGGCAAATCAAGCGGCTTAAAAATAACAAAGCTTCTGGTGAAGCTGGAATCACTGCTGAACTTTTGAAATCCGCTGGTTCAGGTACAATCAAGGAAATAACCAAAATTCTACAAGTTTGGCGAACCGAACGGATTCCGGAAGACTGGAAAGATGCTCTAATCCATCCACTACATAAGAAAGGAGATAGAACGGATGTAAACAACTATAGAGGAATATCTCTTCTCCCAGTTTGTTACAAGATTCTATCTCAATGTCTACTAGACAGAGCACAGGGACAGTTAGAACCGAACATTGGTGAATATCAAGCAGGTTTTCGACCGGGCAGATCCTGCCCTGAACAGATCCTGAATCTAAAGTTGATTCTAAGACATCAAAAACTGTACAATAAAAATCTCGTCTGTACATTTGTGGATTTCAAAAAAGCATATGATTCTATTGAACGCGAATCTTTATTCCGAATCTTGAAAGAACAAGGACTAGATCTGAAAACGCTGGCAATTATTAAAGCAACGTTAACTAACACGAGGTCAAAAGTTAAATTCATGGGTGACATCTCAGAGCCCTTCGAAATGAAAACTGGTGTGAGACAAGGGGATGGACTCTCGCCACTCTTATTTAACTGTGTTCTAGAAAAAGTAATACAGGAGTGGCGTGAAAAAAAGTCGGCACTGAATATTGACCAGCCCATTAAACTGGGGAGAACCAACATCAAAATTGATTGTCTGGCATTTGCTGATGATCTAGCAATTTTAGCTCAAGATGTATTAACGGCACAGAAACAGATTGAAATCCTAAAAGAAATAGCAGAAAAGGTAGGACTCTAAATTTCCTTTAAAAAGACAGAATACATGACCTGCAACAGACTAAGAACACCATTTCTAAAAACGAAATATGGTAACATCAGACGAGTCTCTCAATTCAAATATTTGGGTGAAATAATCATGGAAAATGGGTTGGAAAAAGCGGCCAATAAGGGTAGATGTCAAAAAATGGAAACTATCTAAAAACACAAAACTGAGACATTACAACACAGTTATTAAGCCAGAATGTCTATATGTTGCAGAAACGCTCATTTTGAATAGAAAGAGGGACATCGAGGATATTGAAAAGAAGGAAAGAAAAATCCTAGGCCCCAAACAAATAAATAGCACAACATACCGACTTCGAGAAAACCAAGAAATCAAACAATACACAGATATACATAGCGATATGAGAAAAAGAAGACTTAAGTTTTTTCGGACACATCAAACGGATGAATCCGGGTAGGCTAACTAGACAAATAGTCGAATTTTATGAAAATAGGAGTAGAGCTAAAGTAGAAATAATTAAATGGATTGCTGCAATTAAAGAGGACCTAAGATCAGCAAATATTACACAAAGTGAAATTCAGGATAGAGGCTGTTTCAGGCACAAGGTTAACGTTTGGAAGGTTGGCCAGAGAGAAAAATGTAGGAAGACTGGAACAACTTGGTCTGACGAAAGGAAAAAAGCTCATAGCGAAAGAATGAAATTAGTATGGGCTCAAAGGAAGGCTAACAACAACAAACGCCTCTAATTGTACTTCGCGTGGTCCACCAGGGCCCATACGTGAATAATAATAATAATTAGATTTTTTTTTACGTTTGTATTTTGTAAATATATATTTTTATTTAAAACTAAATCTGCTATGCCAATGCTTTCGTCTCCCACTGTATATGTCAAACATTCTTGTCGGTAATATAAGGTAAGTAATTACAGAGTACACAAGTTTAACTGTTTAAAATTGGCATCAGGATGTTTTACAACATTAAAGGTTTAAAAATCGCATTAGATATAAAAATTTTAGTGCAGGTAACATGAGGGTCGGTCTGATGCAGATATCATGGTAGAAGTATGTACAGATTGTGTTGATGATTGGAAAAATTGGAATTTTGAACTAATTTTAGAGTTTTTCCTTTTAACTCTACTTTAAGGAAATATATCTTCGCCAAACTATCACTTTTTATGTAAAATTTTGTGCTCAATTGGCTGGTGACAAGATAATTTGATGTGGTTTCTGGGCTTCCTGTCCATATCACTTTCTCGTATTGTTCCGTTCTTCCGTTCCTTCTGTTTTGTTCTTTGTTGGTGCTAGAGGTGAGTGCTTATTTAACGATCTGTTATTTTATAGCTGTTATTTCATATTATCATTTAACACCTGTTATCGAAATGAGGAACTGGTACACTGTTAATCTTATACATAATTTCGTTTCGGCGACTGTCGACACCGTCGCCAATATCGCTGCTCAACAAAGTACCGAACATTGAACGAAATAACAGCTCAAAGAAGTAACAGGGAGCGCATTTAGCAAACTTGGAAAATAACAGGAGTGCGATGTCAGTGTTCGACTTTAGGCAGTGTTATCGATAAAGTTGAGTTGGTTGCTGTTTCTAAAGCATTAGGAATAAGTGTATTTTTATATTATTAATAAACACTTTGTTTTAAATAAAACGTTTGAACATTTACATATATTCTTTATATATAATATCTAGAGATTTAAATCTCATAAAAAGTATCTCGAATACAAGCTACTTTTTATGATTCAATAAGAAAAAAAATAGACATCTATCTACTATATATTTGTTGTTGGATCTACGGCCTCTACATCCCCCCCCCCCCCCCCCAACTTGGTGGACCGGGGACTCAGGGGTTCTGGTTTTTAGGCACCTCGGATCACACCCTTCTGTTAGCTGCGTAATACGTACTGTAGGGCCAGGACACAAGACGAGGGCGTCGTGTGGGTTTTGTTGGAAAGACTTTGAACTTTGCTCTGTAACTGACCCATTCCAGGTCATTCCCTAAACTATTACCAACCATTTCAGCTCCTTAAAGTTCAGTTATAAAGCGTTATTTAAAACTTAACACTTAACTGTTCTTGTCGTTTATATGACTTTGACAAGCATTTTAATAATTATGTAGAAAATTTCTAGATATATTGTTTTTTTATTATACGAACATATAAAATATATAAAGGTATATTTTTCATATTTTCTTACGCTAAATACAATATAGGTTCCCTATCATCTAATTCATTAGTTTGGTCCTCGTAATCAACATAAAAATTATAACACGCAATTTCTGACTGGCTGTTCCTTATAGACATTGTCGTATAGTAAGTACCAGAAATCACTGTTGTATAATGCTTCTTTAGGGTTATTGGTCTAGGCAACGATAGTAAAAAGATTTTATTGTCAGGATTGATTGTATAGTTACCCTATAACAAAAAAAATATATTAGAACTGCACCCTCAATATGCTAGGGAAAGTCTCTGTATATCTTTTCCATGTCACCTACACCATTGTCACCTACATCCCCAAAACTTTTCCTGAGTACTCTTCTTTCAAATTCTTGAAACATCTCTTCTATTTTCTTCATGAAGGTCCACGTATGACTACTCCATAAATGACTACTGATTGTTTTATTGATCCTAATGGTAGTGGTCCTTCGAATAAGTTTATCCTTCTGACATAATTTTTCGCAATTAAATAAATACTTAATATATGTTTATCTAAACTACATTTCTTCCAGGTTACTTTGATGTTCATCAAATCATTTATGTTGAATAGCAACGAAGATACACTTATTTGAAAAATATGCGTCCTTATTAAATAAAAATACCGGTATTTTGGATTTGGATGGATGAAATTGGTTCATTCCCGTTTTCTTTTTGGGTTAATTTTTCCTATCGTTAAAAATTATTACTACTTTTTACGCATGGTGGCGTTTGATTGTACCATAGTATATACAATTGATATTTACCATTGGTATGGGGCATCTGCAAGGAACATTATCTTTCTCGAATTTATTAGGACATGGCTGGGTACTTGGTATCCCATAATGACATAAATCGTTAAAAGTGCAAGAACCTAAATTGTTTACACATGGTACTGGCAACCATATATGCAAATCTTTAACGTATCTTTCTACATTCAATAAGGCCTAGAACAAAAAAAGACATTTTAGTTATATTTGATATAGTGTAAACATTATCTACAGTCGGTTCTACTATTAGAGTCTTTGGTGGAAAACACTAAACTCTAATAGATTTACTACTAAATACCAAATCACTTGCTATTAATTTCTCGACGCGCGTTTCGTTAACTATGTTAGCATCCTCAGTAGATGCAAAACGAAAATCAAACGATCTAGCACAAACTAATTTACATTAGTATTTACAAATAAAGGGTTAGTTATACTACTTTAATAGTTGAAAAAATGACTTTAATTTTCGCCCTTAAGCTCAATACATTTTTTCCAGCGATTCTCCAATTCAGTTATTCCATCCCTGAAATGATTTTCTGGAAGTCCTTCAAAATATTCATCTAGGCTGCTATAACTTCTTCATTTGATGAAGAACGCTTACCACGTAGGCATTTTTTTAAGGTTTGGGAACAGATGAAAGTCAGAGGGGGCCAGATCTGGTGAATATGGTGGATGCTCCAACAATTCGTAGTGTAACTCCTTCAATTTGGCCATTCCAAAAGCACCTCTGTGAGCTGGGGCATTGTCTTCGTGATTGGATATAAATCAACACCATCAGCTGAATATATTACACCTCAAAAACTATTTTAATTAAAATTTAAAATTGGGAATAAATAAAAACTCTAAAGCATAAACTATATATGTTTTATGGGGAACTGTTTCCATCCAAAATCGTGAATAGCATAGAAAAATAACCGCGAAATTTAGTTGATTCTTTAGGGAAGTGACAATAAATGTAACAACACCCCTTTCAACAAGAGTTCGATTGAACAATTGATGAACTACAAACGATTATATCGAATGTAGATCCGTCTGTCCATTTTCAAACTCTATAGAACATGTGCTACTGAAACGATAGTGGTATCGCCGAGTTTATTATAGGTGACGTGTCGACTCAATCGTTTCTTAATGGAAATTGTCTATAGTTTTATGCAGTTACAGAGATATTTGTAGTTTCTGGATTAGGGTTGTTTTTTTTTTCCGGCAACTTCGTTATTTTCGATTTTTATTTATACGAATGGAGTAAAAAAAATCTTGTGACTACAATAAACTACAAACAATTTAGCAATAATTTCATTCCTATTTTTCGTATTATTATCAATATTTACTGCCTTGAACAATATCTATTGTTTTTCCTGCATCATTTCTGACACTACAAAAAATGAAATATACTACATTTATTAGCATCGTTTGTAGCCAAAAATAAGCAAAAAAAATCGAAGTATTTAATGCGGGTTCCAGCGTGATGAAGTGTATCTAGTAAGTCTTCATCAATTTAATATAGTAACTATAATTATACAATAATTTATTGTTTTAAACAACTGTAAACTTTTATTGGTGTCTTGTTTGCAGTTACCATTCTGGTCCCACTTACAGAATCATATGTTCTTTCCTTTGAATATAAAACTACAGGAAGGAGCGTATGATCCTGTAAGTGGAATCAGAATATATATATATATATATATATATATATATATATATATATATATATATATATATATATATATATATATATAATAATATTAATAAGAGTTTATTGAATCCTCAAGACAATACAAATATGCATGGATCAAGTCAAAACAAGAGCATGCACATTGCAACACTTCTGTGCATACAAAGAATGTATAACATTTAAACCTACATATAAATATTTTATTCTTGATAAGGTATATAATTTAATAAAGTATTTATTCAATCCCCACAACAATAAAAATATCCATGATAAAGTCGGATTGACAGAATTGACAGAATGTTCAGTGGCACGACCTCAGAAATAATACATGAAATGAAAATCTTGCACAAATAAACATTGTATGCATAAATAAGCATTGAATCTAATTATTGATACGACATATATTCTTCTAAACTATAAAAACTTTGACTTATAAGAAATTCGCGGACTAATTTTTTAAATTCGTTGTCATTCTGAACATGCTTAAATCGTTGTGGCAACTTATTATACAGCAAAACACCCCTATAGTAAACTATTATGTTCAACTATCTTACATGAACGTATTGGTAAAACAAGTTCATCAGAGCGTCGTGTGTCATAGTGATGAAAATCACTATTTTTTACGAATGCTACAAAATTTCGCTTAACAAAGATGATAATCTCCAAAATATATAGTGATGGTAGAGTCCTGCATTGTTTAAAAATTGGTCGATATGTTGCCAGTAGTGACACCCCACCCATCATTCGAATTATCTTTTTTTTGTATTTTGAAAACACGCATCAGATGAGGCCTACCCACCCCAAAATATCAAACCGTACCTAGCGCGACTGTAAAACTCTGCATAGTAATATTAATGCACAATATCCGTGGTACCAACCCGTTTCAACCTATAAACAGCATATGAGACAGCAGCTAATGTCTTGCATAGTTCAGCTATGTGTTCATCCCAGCAAAGTCTGTTATCGAGATGAACACCCAGAAATCTAGTACAGGATGTTTGCTGTATAGACTTACCGTTAAATTTCAGTAAATATGACTCCGTTATAGCAGAAATTAAAAATAATAGTGGACCCAAAACAGATCCTTGGGGCACTCCAGAAATAATCCTTAATCTTTCAGATGTTGCTTCATCAATCTGTACAACTTGGTGTTGGTCAAACAAGTAAGATTGCAACCACTCTCTCACTCGACCCCTCAAGCCATAGTGATGAAGTTTGTCCAGCAGTATTGCGTGATCCACCAGATCGAAAGCCTTACTTAGATCCATAAACAGACCAACACATTTGCAATTATCGTTTATGTTTTCATATATCTTGTTTAAAAATTTACAGATTACTGAATGTGTAGATCGACCACTTCGAAACCCGTGCTGTGATGATTTCCATATATTAAAGCGCACAAAAAAGGACATGATCTGCTCATACACTATACGCTCCAACAGTTTAGATAACGTAGGTTGAATAGCTATTGGTGTATAGTTGGAGAGGGAGAGTCGGTCAACTCTCTTGAAGACAGGAATTACTTTTGATGTTTTTAATGCCCTTGGAAAAATACCAGTTTCCAGAGACCAATTCACTAGATATGTTAACGGTATTATTAATGAGTTGATAGACTTCTTCAGTACTACTGAAGGAATATTATCTAGCCCCACAGAATTTGTATTTTTTAGTTTCCTTACTGTTTTAATTATGTCATATTAGTTAACTGGCCGTAATATCATAGAATTTTGAATTGGAGTCACTTGTCTAACCCTAGTAGCAGCCATTAAACTCACCAACACGTTCTTAGGAAGATTAACAAAGTATTTATTAAAACAACTAGCAATTTCATAGCTGTCTTTCAAAGTAATTCCATCCTCATCCCTTATGACGCTTATGTTAGTTCTTGTATTGCGGTTTTTTTGAATGTTATTGTTTATTATTTTCCAAGCCGTTTTTGACTTGTTCTCCGATTCAAAATATTGTTTCACATTGTAAAGCAGTTTAGCCCTTCTTATAACCTTCCTATAAATTATTTTGTACACCCTATAATGTGTAGCATCTTGTTTGGCTCCGGATAATAGTTTCGTTCGATACAATTCTTTTAAAGTAATAGATGACATTCTGATACTTCTTGTCAACCAAGGTTTAAATTGACCCTCATTGGACATTCTTACTTTTCTATGGGGAAAGCACATATCAATGTAATACTCCAAACAATGTGAAAATGCCTCAAATCCCCGATCCAAACTTTCAGCCTGAAATACGTCATACCAATCTTTCCCGCTCAGATACAGCTGAAATAGTTTCATATTAGTTTCACTACAATGTCTTTTAAATTTTATTTCATGCAGATTTGATGTAATTGGAATATCTGTCAACTGAGCCGAATGATCAGACAGACAATTACTCCAAACAATACAAGACAAACCATCTAATTCATAATTCGTACATATGTAATCTATAAAATTAGCCGATCTTTCTGTGGTACGAGTTGATTCCTTTACTGTATTACATAACCCATAACTAAGTAGTACATCCTTTAAGTTACTACCAATATTAGTATTTTCCTTATAATCGATGTTTAAATCCCCACATAAAACACATTTGCAATTTATTAGAAGGCGTAACTCATAAAGAAAACTATTCAATTTTTGAAAAAAAATATCAATATTACTATTTGGATCGCGATACAAATTCAATATACAAATTAAGTCATTCTCAAACTCAATATAAATGCCGCAAATTTCAAATATACCATCACTACTATATTTATTTGTTCTCTCTGTCTCTTTAATGCATGAACTCAGCTTATCACTAACAAGTATCATGACCCCACCACCATTTGAATTTTCTCTACAATAAGCAGTACCCATTTGATAATTATTCATTTTGTACAAGTTGATGTCACTGTCTGTTAACCAGTGTTCCGTTATGCAGACCACATCGATCTTCCTTAATTTTATTATATATTCAAAGTGATCGATTTTGTTTCTCAAACTTTGTACATTCTGATGTAAGAGCACAATAGCACATTGATCATGTTTACCCCGCTCTTCAGCTAATTGCTATTCATCAATAGAATAACTAATTTTTTTCCTTTCTATTTCCATTCAAACAGGGCAATTCATATCAAAAGCAGAGTGCTCCACATCATATCTCACACTTTGTGTTGGGTTTGCCTTCTTACAGTTCGTACATTTAAAGTTAGAATTTGTACATTCTCTTGCCACGTGATTGTTTCCGCCGCACCTGAGGCATGCTTCTTCTTTATCACATTCATTTGAACTATGACCATATTCCCCACACTTAAAACACCGATACACCGATATATACTCAAAAACTCGACAGACTGAGAAACCTATGCACAATTTTCGTCTCGATTTCATAATGGACCAAAATGTTTTTGAGTCGCATTCTACGATGGCCATATAATTCGTCTTCATTTTTTTCACAACCTTTACTTGTAGAGCAGTGTTCTCATGTAAAATAAATTTATTCTGCTTAAGTAAATGTGCCTTTATGTCTTCCTTACTGATATTTTCTTCTATATCTAACATCTTTATATTTGGATATTTATTTTTCGGCGTTTTTATATTGAATTTGCTTTTCAGTTTTTTTCTACCATGATTTTTAGTTTGCTAATCTCCTCTTTAGTATTACATTTCATCAGTATACCACCATCTTTTACATTTTTCATTTGAATGATACCGACTTCAAGATCTATTGGATTGACGACATGTTTTATGGCTTCTTTGGTTTTTTTGTTATCTTGTCTTGCCTTGGGCTCAACAACTAGTACTTCACCTTTAGATTTTTTGCTTATTTCTGCATATGTACTTACTGATTTTTGGTTAGTCTTCCGAGTTCGACTTCCTGTTGTGGTAGTTTCTCCTTTAATAATTTTTTCTAGCTCCTTTTTTACAGTATGTTTTAAATTGCTCGAATTCCTTTTTAAACCCATCAGTCCAATTAACAACTTCGACACAACTACGGCAAAACCATTTAAGACCTGGTAAATTCTTTATTATTTCCAGATTAGACGTGCTGATGCAAACACACTCAGAATGAAAATTCTGTTTACAAATACCCTCACATTGAATTGTGTCAGATTCATTTCTTTTAATTCTTTTTCCACATTTACCACATTCATCTGCCATTATAAATATTTATTTCCGGCCGACGCGTTTATATCGTAGGTTGTTTGTTCGATCAAAGTCCCTTCTCTTATCACTGAAATAGAATATTTCGGCATAACATTCTTGTAATTATGTTTTTGGAAGATTTTAATCTTTTATATATATATATATATATATATATATATATATATATATATATATATATATATATATATATATATATATATATATATAAAATGATGGGAACATAAAAACCTTCTGCGATTTGGAATAAAGTCAGGCTTTTTAATAAAATTAATCCACCGTGATCTATTTGGAATCTTTGGAAAATCTTGAAAAAAGATGAACTGGTTTAATAACATGAAATCCAAAAAATCACACTGGAAATAACATTTACTTTTATTAGTATAATAATTTCTGAAAAGGATTATAAATAAAGGTAACACTCTATATGATTAGTTATATTTTATAGATTAAATGAGTAAAGTAACATATTTTATATGTATCACATGAAAACTAAAGAATTATCTGAATTTTTAAGGCCCAGTATCTCAGAAAAGTTCTAAAAAAATAATCAATATTTTGAATAACATTATAATTATATTATTTTACCTGAATCAATTTGACTACGCCTATGCATACCAGGCGATATGTTTACTTCATAACCTTAAAATATCATTGAAATAAAATACGTTTTTATTTCTAAATAATTGACAAATTTACAATTAAAAGCACTTACCTATGTAATGTTACTCCTGAATTTTAATTTTTTTGGTGTCTCGGAACAACCACAAGACGCACAACTAAGAATAGTTTATATTGTTAGTTGTAATACTGCAATATAATAAGTATTAATATGTATTTACACTAGAACACACAAACAGAGTATTCCACTACACCTTATTATTGATTAAAACACACTAAAATTGTACAAATCTACTAATAAACTTCTAAATTGTTAACACCAACTACCAAAATTCCAAAACAATGAGTCATCTGTGGTATATCAATAGGGCCATTTCCGTCTCCATTTATACGTGCATTAAGATAAGCAAGGCTCGTTCCTATTAGTTTTATATTTAAAGGTTCTTTCCCATAGTTTTATATTCAAATGTTGAAGTCTTTGAATATAAAGCTTGAAGTCGACATGTTTTAGTTTTAATTTTTATTGAGGTTATGCTAATTATATTAATAATTAGTATTGCTATTATTTTTATAAAGTGTGATAGGAGACTTACTTGAATTGGGGTGCTAATATCGATATTGGTTTGCAAACTACCAGAAACGAATATGTTTCTGTTTTGTTCTTCAATTGCCACATTAGAAATGGTCACTGGATATTGTTTTTGACTGCATGGCGTTATCTTGTAAACTGATGCATGATCAGCTATCTAAAATGCATAAAATATATCATTTCTCATTTTAAATTTAACTAGAGTATAACACTCACCGTTACGTAAATGTGAAAAACAATCAAAAGTAATTTGAACATCTTCAAAGTGTTAAAAACAAAAGTTAAATGAAGTAATCTCTGCGAAACCCTGATTCACAGCAAACTTTTAATCTATTATAAACGGATTGTTTATGGAAAATAATTATACAAGAAGATAAAACAGGCCTTGTTAAATATATTCTTATTATAAAATCTATTTCATGAGATGGTATTTGTCTTTTGTGACTTTAAAAAGGGTTTAATCTATTATTAGACTGATTTCGTTGATTCGAATTTCTAATTTTAAAATGTTTTGTATTATGATTAAGATCTAAGATTTCTTTAATATTTCCAAATAATTCGAAAATTGCTATATATAAGTTAGGCAACCAGATATTGTGGATAGAACAGTAACAATATCCTGTATTTGTAAAATTTTCACATTCATATCGGTCAGCCAATTTTTCTTAGGTAAATTATTTCAATTATAGTAGCTGATTTTTTACCTCTTGTATATTTAACAGATCTTGCATGCTTTTAACAAAAAATGATACTGTTATTGTTAGTTGTATATACTTTCGGAAGATGACGCGACATTGGTTGTCCGTTATCCGTTCTCTTTTACATTTTTGACAAATATGACAATAGGAAAAATATTTTAGATCAAAGTTCTTTTTAAAGATTTAAAACATTTCTGGAGTAGATATCGTCTTGTTACGCAGATTTCGTTCATTCGAATTTTTATTTCCAAAAGGTATAGTATTATAGTTCAAACTCGTACGGAATTATTAAAAAATTACTATAAAGGTTAGGCAACCATATATTGTGACTAAAACGGAGCATTTGTGCATGCGACTATCATATTCATAGAGGTCAGTCGGTTTTTCTTATTAGTAAATTATTTTAGTTATAGTTTGATTTTTTATCTCTTGTATATTTTACAGGTCTTCCGTGCTTTTGGCAAAAAAGTTTTACTGTTATTGTTAGTTTTATATACCTTCGGAAGATAACGCCACATAGGTCGTCCGTTACCTTCTCACTTTTACATTCTTGACATATCTGAGAATATGGAAAATAATTTGGAAAACAAACTAGCTAAAGCAGGCCTCATTAAACGTATTTTTATTACGCAATTTGGGCTTCGAACTTCCGACGTATATAGAATTCCCGTATATTTTAGTACGTGTTCGTTATTTTCAGATTCCCTGTAATTTTTAAAATAATTTATAAAATATTATATAGGTCGGGCAACCAGATATTAGAGCGAAAATGGAGAGGGCATAATTTCCTGTATTTGTGAAGTTATTCATTTTGTTAGTTGTATATACCTACGACAGATGACGCCACATTGATCATTCGTTCTCCTTTTTCATTTTTGACAGTTGGGGCTTGTCAAAACCGATAATGAGCGATTTCTCCATAATATCTCTGGATAGGAACAGCAGATTTAGCTTGGCAATCGTTAAAAACAGAGCGGAACAGAACCACTTAAACGCTGAACTTGGTCATTTGGATAATGAAAAGAAAACGGCATTGCGCATGCTGCAAAACGACAAGATCTGCTTCAAATTGAAATACGCCAAGAGCGGCGTGTTGAAGGACAAGTCACAAATATTTGATGAAGTAAAAAAACTGTACTATTTCGATGTCATATTTAAGCAATCAGTTTGGAATTTATTCTAGACGTTGAGTAAGTATTACATACCTTCGGATTTTGGTAAGCACGAGGAGATCATTGGATTGAGCACAACGAAGAATTCGGGTATTGATTTTGAGGTAATTTTAACTTTTTATTTATACAGTCTGTGTCAGAGATAGTGTTGTTTTTTTTTCGAAAGTACAAGAGACATCTTTGTTTCTTTTTCGCTAACGATTGTACCGTCAGAGAACTACGGCGCAAACATATTTTATATACATATCAGAACCTCTCGTTTTCCTTCGCAAACACCCCAAAGGATCTAAATTATCGTTTACATTTTTTGCCAAGCAATTAAAAAGTTGTTTCGAAGTGGATCAAGCGGCATGAGCAACAACACAACAATTTATCAGCGTGGACTCTTAAACTCGGTCAACACAATGTTCAAAAAGAAATGAAAAATGGGTGCTTCAAGAAGATAATGATCCCAAACAACGACATGGTAGTCCAAAGATGAATGTTGCATGTAAAATTGTAATTATTTTTCTCTTGTTCGCTAGGGCTTTGGTTTGGCATTTTCTTGATGAATCTACCCAGCCTTTTATTGGCGTCTCATGTATATCGAACCATTTTTGATCAAGGTAGATAATGGGACGATTTTTTTATAGAGTTTAAGTAGTCAAACCAAGAAAAAAAACCAAATAGGGCCTTTTCAGCCTCGCAAAGATCAAAAACACCCCCACCAACTTTCGTATGGAGATCCCAGCGGAACTCTGTCTCAACAGAGGCCCAACAGAGCGATGCCCTCCAAACTTCCCTTGGAGGGCTGAAAATCATATAACCATGTTTCGACACCCCAGTTTCCGGGCAGCAGGCCTATGGGTCCCGAATTTCTCGAGTTTTCGACCTGCATAAGTTCGTGTGAGAAAATCCGGCTTCAAACGGCGAATCGTCGGCACACGCTGGCCGTCGGCCCGACATTTGGACATTACTGTCTGTATAGTCGTGGAGAATGTGAAGAATCTCTCTTTTTGCTATCTTCGGTTGCGAATCTTCTATTTGTGATCACCTTTCTCGGAAGTTTTTGAAGTTACCTTATAGACATTCCCATATATCATAGGGCTTCTCTAGAGGCGCATATTTTGATAATAGTCAATACTGAATTTGGAGTTATAAAATGTTTTTGTCGATAAATATGATGCATATTGCTAACCTTGATGTTAGACAGTTTATTTCAACATGGATGTCGAGTTTAAGGTCTAATATTCACGTAAAAAATTGTGAATGTGACAAATTATATAAATGTGAAAGGTTATACAGTGGTTTTGGTGTTATATACGGTGTTTGGTGTATCGTTTGCCAAATTAAAAGCACCGATAGGAGGGGTCTTTTACTATCTGCGCAGCCTCCATAAAGCATTATTGGGCCCACGGGTTTTTTTTTATGTTAATTATTTAATTCTTTTTTTGAAAAATTCCAAGTCACTATTGAAACTTGAATTAAAGAAAGGTTATGGTATGATTTTTTTATTTTAATGTGTAATGTTGTAGGGTTCTATGAAAATCAAAGTTAGATGCAAGCAACATCTACTTTTTTATTGGCTCGCAATGTTTTTGGAAAAAGTAAAAATAAATTTAACCCTCCGTCGGTCGCAACCTTTTGGCGCGTTCGTTCGGTTGCAATGTGCCAAAAAGGCACACAATTTCAAATTGCCGTTACTCCCATCCCTCTTTGATTTGGGGGACGTTCCTTCGCACTGACCTTCTTTAGGATCCATGTTAAGGGATTTAAAAAAAATAATAGTAACAAAAAATATTTCATTACACAATTTCCAAAATAAACATTTTTTCACCCTCCACCGTAGTTGATTCAAAATTTGGACCGAATGGTGACCTCAACGTTAAAAGAAAACACAAAAAACCACATAGGTACTTCAGTCTGATTCTGGTGAGCTCAGTCCACCTCAGATTCTCTTAGAAAAAGTTGGAAGGATGGCAACTTTGCACTCATCGTAGACGTTGTTTGCGTGTTTATTGCAGATCGGCTTGACAGAACGCAGACATTTCAACGTGGTAAACTGCATCCAACCAGTTTCAGTGGTGCAGGGGATGCACCTACGCCTCTTAAAGGATGGTTCGTTCTTAGCATGATCATCAAAATTCCTTGTGGGGTTGAACTTCCTCATACGCATTTGTAGTCTGGAGGGGGTGTTTCTTCTAACTTCTTATTTACAGCTCTGGGAGATCATTGCCGAGATGGACGATGAGGGAGTTGATACCAGCCACATTCATCATAGTATAAACGATTTCCACTGGCCATGGCTTGTTGTTTCGGCATACATCAGTTGAGCATATTTGGTCTGCAGTGCCCACTCAGCCTTTTGTGGAATTGTATGGATGGTAGCAACTGTCTCTTATTTGTTCTTACTGTGCCAACGTAGATGAGCTTATGCTTTTTGAGTTCATCAAGCGCAAAGTTGGTAAACCAATTGTCTGCTGTGATGTTTCGCCCACTTTCCAATAAGGGCTGAACTATTCGTTTGACGCCGTCATGTGGTTTGTTGCTCACTTTGAAAGGACCTTCAGACTGTGAGTCATCATACACTTCCAAGTTGTACGTGTAGGTCATCTTTGCATCTACGAGGGCGAACAATTTGGTTCCATACTTGTTGGGTTTCAAGGGAATGTACTGACGGAAAGGGCATCGACCTCTGAAACCATATTTTTGGTTCGGACTTTGGTCTCGTGAATTGCAGTCGTCGAATTATACCGTCTTAAGGTTCATCACGAGGCCAAACTTTTCATTCTATCATTTTCTCAACCCCACGGTTCCTCCAAACTTTGACGGTTTCCTTTATAAGCCCCTGCAAGGATAAGTAGACCAATAAATGTCCTCACTTCAGTGATATCTGCCTAATGTCCCTCTCTCGTTTATAGTTATGATTTCGAGCATGGAATCTGTGAAAAAGTGACTCCAAGACTCTACTGGGGTTTTGGCCTGTCTCGCTGCTTTTGCGCTTACCCTGGTCTTCCAGGTCCATTTCGACTTCTTATCTTCTCCTAATGCAAATGGCCCTTCTTCTTTTTCAGTATCACAAGCCATCATTGGAATAGTCAGTATACCCCCTCTTCTGACGCAATATCACTTTCTCCCCTAAATCTTCTGCTTGCATTGGATCCTCATCATCAGCACCTGCTAGAAGATTTCTTATCTCCTGGACATCATTTTCGGTACGCAAATCGAACCTCTCGTTCGCCATGTTATCTAACAATCTCAAACTAAGGACAAATGAAATAAATTAATTTAACCATAACGAGTCGACAATGCTATTCGGTCGCAATGTGCTATTTACGTACACCTCATGATACACCCTTGTTTTCCATATATTGGACCAAATAACCTTATAAACTGGTGAAATATAACGAACATAGATTAATGCAAGACAATAGAAATCAAAATACGAACCTCAGATAATGTGACGTCTTCGGTCGCAATGTGCTTTTTTTCCGCCATGTGCTCTGGCTCTGCTTCCTGGGATGACGGAAGCGACTACTGCAGTAGGAGGTCGGGTAGACTTCCCCGAGCCAATAGGGTACTGGAGACGCCTTTGAAGGTGGGAGCGGCACAAAAACTCTAGGTGTGCGTTTTTTACACAGGTGCGATCGACGGAGGGTTAAAGCACTTGCAATTTTGAATTGCATATTAAAAATAAAACTAAAAGTGGCCATGGTCTTCGAATTATTTTAAAAATATCTCTGGTTTATCCTCATAAAAACGTTTTACTAACTTCACTGATTTGCTAATTTTGTGTATCGAGACGCGTTAGGCTGATATTCGATATAACTTATTTGCGTAAACAACATACGCTAAGTAGGTAGAAAATGCTATTTCACTCTTTCGGTGAAGTCTTGATACTATCTCTTTCTTACATAGGGTTCTAACGTTCCTTGGACTTGAAGGAAAAATAAAATCTTAATACACAATGTTTTAATTAATCACAAATCTTACTAGAATTGCTGACATCTGTTGCGTATGCACGCGCGTAATCTTTGCCTCATTTTTCCCGTAGTAGTACGTATAAGAATTTCTTCTTTAATTATGACAAAAGCCGCCTCTATGTGTTGGAATAAATCTTCTCTAGTTTCAATTTCTGTGACGTATACAAGTTCTTTTGCCCGTCCCCAGATATAAAAATTCAACGGAGTTAGGTCTGGGGATCGTGGAGGCCATAAAATAGGGTCATTCCTCCCAATCCACGAATTTGGAAAAACTAAATGTCGTTCACATGTAATTTTAATAGCAACATTACACATTAAAATAAAAAAGTAATATACCATAGGATATACTAATAACTTTTTTTAGTTCAACTTTCAATGCTGACTTTTGGAATTTTTCAAACAAGATTTAAAAATTAATATAAAAAAAACATGTGGACCCAATAATGCTTTATGAAGGCTGAGGAGATAGCGAAAGAGGCCTCCTATCGGCCAAACGATGCACCAAACACCCTCTATGTTCAGAATTCAGAAACATTCAGGCCATGCTGTTGCACCATCACACCTTAATGATCGAAACTGCGCTCACTTTTAACGCAGCTTGTTCGTCAAAAACTTCAGACTGTTTAGTTGCTGTTTTGAACTGCATTGTGTTACGTTCTAAAAAATATCATCGACAAAGAATTAGAACCCATTCTGAAGTTGTTTGTAACCTGTCTAAATTATATAGAGTAAGTTAGAAGCTGGACTCAGTTTATTTTTAGTAAAGTGTGTGTATCACAAAAAAATCTATCGAATTAACATGCATGTTCGTGTTATTATTTTCTAACAGCAAATTCACAATATGCTTTTTACACATAACGAAGTGGACAAAGAAAAAATAATGTGTCTCCATCTGATATCAGCTCATCGTACGGAAAGTCTATCGCCTCCAAAAAAGAAAGCAGCTCTTCTATGTAAAATACATTGTCCCTTGGAAAGATTACTGGAAAGATCTAAAAGGAAACACATCCACTTGGAACAGAAGATGACTAGCATGTTACCCATCTATACAATTGGTGAGCATATACAGCAGTTAAGTAGGTTATTAAGTTGAGAACTGAAGGGTCTTTTACATTGAGCAGTTTTTTAAATTCTTGAATAAAACACAAAATTTGGGTAGATTAATATATATATATATATATATATATATATATATATATATATATATATATATATATATATATATATATATATATCTATATATTGTGGATCCCGACCTTGTGGATCAGACCTTGACGTGGTAAAGGAGTTTGAGTAGGACAATGAAGCTTTGAGCTATGCCATTTGGAGCGTAATTTCCTGGGAAGGTCACCCCTGGCGGACAGATCGAGCCAGAGGCCTCAAACTAACACGATCCAAAATCTGCCAACCCGTATTGGACCAGCGGGGCAGATTACGGTCCATGCCTTCAATATGACAGGACAACTTCAAACACGGCACTCATTCCTCGGAGGCCAAGGGGGTTAGATCAGGCTGCCATTGGAATTTTGACATTGCTAAGCTTAATATACGGACAATGAAAACGGAGACCCGACTGCAAGAACTGTTAATCGAACTTGACAACATACACTGGGATATTGATGGGCTCTATGAAACACGAAGAAAGGGCGAAGAGAACCAACTGGTCACCTACTCTATACCCGAGGTACGGAGAATGGACGATGTGGTGGAATTGAATTCCTCATCATTCGAAAACTGAATGACAGTGTAGTCAAATTTTAAAGTATATCCGACAGATTAGCCCAATGCGTCATTCAGCTGAATAAAAAGTTTAAGCTTCAAATCGTCCAAGCTTATGTACCAACTATAAGCCATAGAGATGAGGAAATTGAGGAATTTTATGTTGATGTGGCCCAACTTTTAGACAAAGAAAAGTGAAGGTATAAAATCCTGATGGGCGACTTTAATGCCAGAATCGGAGAAGCAAGAACTTGTGAAAAGGCAACTGGCCCATATGGAAATGGTGGGCGGGACAATAGAGGTGACAGGCTGGTTGTCTTTGCTGAAGGATAAGAACTCTATATTATGAATTCATTTTACAAGAAAAAGATCAACAGAAAATGGACATGGAAAAGTCCATTTGGACTCACAAAAAAAAATCGTCCTCTAAGAAGATTTTTATGACATTTTACACTAAACGCCATTTTTTTTATAAACGTCATAGATTGCACTTCTGAAATGAGACTAAACCCAAGCAAATTCACAACGCTATTTGTGTATTATTCAAGAATTCAAAAAAACCGGTCTACGCGTCTTAACTATTAACTATTGTTTATATTTTCTTAAGAAGCCGAATCAGATCGATCAAATGATCCAATAAACGATGGCCGATTAGCCAACAGGCTTCTTCTGAACGAGAAAATACGTGAAATTGTTAACACGGTCTTGAACGCTCTGCGGAAATCGAATCCCCAAAAGAACCAAGAAATTTTCGAGATGGCCAACAACGTAGGAGAATTAAAGAAACTTTTTACAAAGAGGAAAATTTTGGACTTTTTGGAGGAACTGATGATGTCTCCATTGATCAACAAGTAATATAGAAATATTTCTTTATTCTCTTCTACTTATTAGGATTTCAATTTAATTTTCAGCCTCTACCTTTCATCAACTGCAGATTCTGTGGAATTAGATGTTTTTTTCTTACCGTATAAAAAAATAGGTATAGCCCGTTTCAAGATATTTCGTTGCCCTTTGGCAAACTGTTAATTGCCCCAATAAATCTCAATAAAAATATTCCTAGTTTTTTCAAAGGCGCGTGGTTTAACTTCTGAATAATTTTGAGAAAAATAATATATTGTTTAATTATGATTACATTATTATTATTATTACCACGGGCGTAGCCAAGGGGGTGTTTTGGGGGTTCAAACCCCCCTCGAAATAAGCCAAATATTACTTAATATTATAACGAAAAAATACGAGGAGTGAAGAGATTTAAATTATTACATTTGAATTGAATATATATCCGAACTAGTGGACGTTGCGCACAGTAACGCCATCTCTTGTCGAGTAGTCGAACTATTTTGTATCGTATGGAAACTTTGCGTTGTTTCTCGATTATTCGCCACGCCCCTCGGTCGGAATGAGCGGAGCTTTGTGGAAGTTTGTGGTAGTTTCTGGACGGCTACTACTGGGCTGCCATATAAGCGGCGCGTGACCGCGCTTACGGCAGTATTGTACCATGCTAACTTGAAGCGAATATAAGTGAAAAGTGGTGAACGAATAGTGAAGAGAATTAAGTGTACCGTGTAAGTGAGTAATTTTAGTGCAATGTTATTCGGTGACCTTGTTAAGGATAGATACGTGGAGGGAAAAAAAAGGAACGGTGATAAACTTAAAGGTATGGACTACTGGAAAAAGTGGTGTAGTCAACGGGTTTCTAATAGAGAAACAAATTTGGATTTAGCTATTAAAGCTACCTTGCATGCTGATAAGAAGACTATGATGACAAGCGGGCCCTCGACCTCGACCTCAATCACAATACGGAATGTCGAAATCGATGCCATGTCGTTGGTGCCCTGTTCGATACGTTCAACTGCCGAATCTACATCTAGTCTGCAACGGGCCAGCTTGCCTGTTACCTCATCTTTTACAACTGTAGCTAAGTTGGATGTTGGTTTTTACGCGAATCAAGAAAAAATATTGGATGAATATTTTAAAGTCCAAATTTTAAAAACGCCATGGAACCCACCCAGAGATTATAAGTTTCCTATTTCCACAAAACGAAACTTGCGCTTTCAATTGAAATGGCTGGAGAGATTCCCCTGGTTGTCATATTCGGAATATAAAAGTGGAGCATACTGCAGAGTTTGCGTGGTAATAGGACGTTCGCTTGATGAAGGCAAAGGCGGTCATCAAAGGATAGGCCAGTTGGTAACCGAACCTTTTTGTAAGTGGAAAAATGCCCTAGAAATATTTGAAGCTCATGCGAAATCGGGATATCACAAGCGAAATTCAGAACTGGCAGATAACTTTCTAAAAGTAATGTCTTCGCAGGCTTTTTCGGTCACTGAACAGTTATCTTCTGAAAGAAAGAGACAACAAGAGGAGAATCGAAAGAAACTAATCCCTATCGTAAAAGCAATACATTTTTGCGGCAAACAAGGCATCTCCTTGAGAGGTAAAATCGATTCGGGGCGCATACAAATTACACCAGAATCACCAGAACCTGAACAACCACTACAGAATGATGGTAATTTTTGTGCCCTGTTGCGGTTTGCGGCTGAGTCTGGAGATAAAGATCTGGCTGAGCATTTGAATACTTCACAGAAGAAAACCCTGTACACAAGCCCTCAGATCCAAAACGAAATAATTGACATTTGTGGTGAATTAATTCAACATAAAATAATTGAAGAAGTAAAGAAAGCCAAACTATTTGCGATTCTGGCTGACGAAACCACCGACATCGGACGTGTAGAACAAGTCTCGTTATGTCTTCGATATGTTGATTTTACAGATAATAAACACCATATACTTAAAGAGATGTTCCTTGAGTACATTCCAACGGTCGATGTTTCAGGATCCGGTCTCGCAAATCTTATTATTACAGCTCTGAAAAAGCATGGACTTGAATGTTCTCATGTGGTTGGTCAAGGTTACGATGGGGCTGCAGCTGTGAGTGGGTATTTGCACGGTGCCCAAGCTTATGTTCGCCAAGAATGTCCTCTTGCTCTTTATGTACGCTGTAGTGCACACTCTCTCAACCTTGCTATTGCTAATTCATGTTCATTAGCAAATGTCCGAAATTGCATTGGGATTGTGCGGTCTGTTGGTTCCTACTTTCGACATTCTGCTCAACGTACTGCTTTGTTGAAAGAAAAAATTCAAGAGCTACTACCCGTCGGTAACCAAAAAAACTTGCTCTCAATGTGTGAAATACGGTGGGTCCACAAACATGAAGCTATTATAAGATTCAGGGAAATTCATTCAGCGATTGTGAACGCTCTCGAAGAACTCCAATTTAATCACAATAAGGAAACATCGCAACAAGCCGCCCAATTGCTAAGTACGCTTCGATCTTCGGATTTTGTGATGTGTTTAGTGATTCTTCAAAAAGTTATGAGCTATACATTGTCGCTATCAAAACAATTACAGACAATTGACATCGATCTTATCACGGCATTCAGACATGTAGATGATGTTATTAATGTCTTACAACTCCTGAGAAACAACACTGACGTCGAATATCTTCATCTCTATGAAGACGCAATGGTTTTCAGTGGTTAAAGCAGAACTTGAAGTATGGAAAACAGTGATGACAAATATCTCGCCTACCCCGAAATCTAGTTTGGAATGCCTAGATATGTGCGATACAAACCTTTATCCTAATATTTACACATTACTACAAATCTTGGCTACCATTCCTGTATCCACTGCTACCCCAGAAAGGTCTTTCTCGAGCCTAAGGAGACTGAAAAACTATTTACGAAATACTACAAGTGAAAACAGACTTAATGGTTTGGCTCTCATAAACATTCACTATGGAACAGAAATTCATGCAGATGAAGTAGTGGATATATTTAAAAGAAAAAGCCGAAGATTTCTTCTTTAATGGTTTTAGATTTAGCGCAGAGGAACGAAATTAATTTAACCATTTCATTTAAAGTTAAGAACTTTATAAATATGTCGTAATTTTTCCGATGAATATATAGATATTAAATTTCCTGTAAGTATATTTTTGTTGTTTTATTTACTTCAAATTCCCCCCCCCCCCCCCCCCCAACTAAATCCTGGCTTCGCCCGTGATTATTACATAGGAATCTTCTATTTTAATAACATGGTTAATCGAATTTATCCAACTTTCTTTGAGACTACTATCTACAACCTTCCTAATTAATGCTGCAGCACTTGTACTTAGAGTCGGAGAAATGTTTTCTGCTCTAACATTGGATTTTACCTGATGCCACATATGCTCAATTGTATTAGAAATACAGTAATACGGGGGAAGGCGTAAAACCGCATATCCCTTATTTAGTGTTATTTGCATTAGGAACGATATTGCATTAGATTAGGAAGTTTATTTTTTTTGGTGGTTATGATAACCAGCATTGTCCATTACAATTACGCTTTTCTTAGGTACATTGGGCAAAAGGCTATTTATAAACCAATCTTCAAAAAGTTTTGCTGTGGTGTCGTCATGGTAGTCCAAAGATTAATGTTTAATATTTTTGGAGGATAACCGTAAACAATTTGAGACCCATCCATCCCCGGAACCAGCATGTAAAATTGTAATTCTTTTCCCTTGTTCGCTAGGGCTTTGGTTTGGCATTTTCTTGATGTATCTACCCATCCTTTTGCTGGCGTCTCATGTGTAGAGAACCATGTTTCATCAAGGTAGATAATGGGACGATTTTGTAATCTGTATTTTTTTATACAGTTTAAGTAGTCAAACCGCCATCGTCGTAATCGTTGTGATTCCATTAATATTTGTCTTTTATTAATGGTTCGATATGCAAAACTCATTTGAGATAATAATCTCCGGAGGTTAGTTCTGCGGCAAAGAATGTTGGTTTCATCTTTCCTTAGTCGCTGTTGCAATGAATGCAATGTAGGCATGTAGGTTTGATCTTCATACATAGTATAAATTTTGCTTCGAATTAAGGCTTGCTTTGCTTTGCTTTTACCAGAATCACTACGGGCTTTTCTGGCTTTATTTGGCTTCGTCACAATATCTTTAACTGTAGACAACGGAGTTTTCGTTAATGAAGACGTTTCTGCTGCAGCTGCATTTACATTAAAACCCATATTCAATTTTAACAATTTGCTTAACATCGGGCGATAAATGTTTTCTTTTAAAATTAGCACTACCGAAGGCACAATGATCATTATCTTGCCAAGAACGCCACATTTTTAGCACGTTTGAAATAACAAAAAATACGATCGAAATTATAGAATTGCACTGTTTAAGAAAATAATGCGAACTAAACTAAAATATTTCGAAACTACTAAACCAGGTATAAAATTAATTTTATTTTTTTACCTGTTATTTTATTAGGCCAGGCCCTGTTTACGTTTCTTGCAACTTTGCCGGGTTTCGTTGCGGCAGGGGTTGTTAAGAGTTTATTGCAGCCAGTCGGTCAAGGATATATCTTGAAACGCACAATACAGTAAAACTCGGTTATAACGTATCTAAGGGGACCTTAATAATCGGTACTTTACATAAGAAGTTCGTTAAAAAAAATGAAAATATGTATGTACTATGTAGGTACATATGGAATTACATTTTTATGGCTTTTATTAATTCTTGACCAAAATACACAAGCAAGAACAAAATAATAGAAAATTTCATTTTTAAAACTTAAAATCTACTCTAAAAAATACACAAAAAAAACTTAAAAGTACTTTGTAAAAAGTCTGTAATATGAATTTGCTTTCGGTAATTTACAAGAATATTTTGTCGTAAATACATTTCTATTTCAAGCACTGCGCTCAAAATGATATCTTCTGTAGTGATATCTCAAAATGATATCTTCTACTTTCTAAAAAGTCGTTTTACGTTTTTTATCCCTGTTATGGCATCTTGAAAAGTTAGGACATTTCTTCTAACGGTACTTCTTCATCTTCTTCATCACTCAAGCTGTTCAAGTTCCACCAATCTGCGCCGTAGTCTCCTGGTCGGTAGGCATACCTTTTGTTGTAAGGTCGTTATCCATATCAACGAAAGTATCTATTATAGCGGAATTTAATTTTTCCAATTTAAAATTATTATTAGTAAGCCAGACGCTTAAAGGCAAGTTGTCCTCATCCTCCTCAGCTTGTTTAATAAGCCACTGGGTGCGAGGCAAGTCATCGTCGTCATCGAACTCGCAAAGGGAGGGCCATGCATGTTTAAAACAATTCTTAATTATTTTTTGGGAAACCTGTTGCCAAGCTGTGGAAACCATTTCAATATCATCGAGCATATTTATTGCTGTTGGTGTGCTATTTTCAGCTATCATAAGATGTCGACGATAATAAAGTTTCACACTGTAAATAACACCTTGATCTACTGGTTGCAGAACAGTCGTAAAATTTGGTGATAAAAAAAAAGATCAAGTTCATCGGCATTAAAAACATCGCCAGCCTCATAGTTTCAATGATGTGGAACTTATCTCGATTTAAGCCAATCAATCGCATTTCCCAGGTTTCCACTTGCAGCTTGTCCATGAATTTTACTAGAATTTAGATTGTACCGCTTTTTGAATTTATGCAACTAACCCGAATTGTAAGAAAATCCAGCAACATTAAACATTTTCGTAAACTCTTCAGCTTTTGTCTGACGAATGATCTCAGTAATTGTAATATTCATGGTCTTTGATACGTAAACCATTGAAGTAATGCTTCATCGATGTTTCTTTGAACAGGTTTGTGAATTATTTTACCTTGTTTCAAAACTCCGCGGAATTGTAATATTTTATGTTTGTTTTTCAATATCGTGGACATTGTTGTCTTTTTCAAAGCACTGGATTTGCAGATGTTCACTTGTTTAGCACCACTTTCTATCTCCTGAAATTTTGAAATATTTTCATCGATTGTTAAAGCCTTCCAAATCACTTTAATGTAACTAACTTCAAATACAAATCCGCTTAGACACGATCACAACCAGCACAACTTTACAATATAAAATCAACAAGAAAATTAAAGTTGTTAAATAAAATTATCGGGAATACATCATTTAATACAAATACATAACTCTAAGTAAATAATGCTGGACCTAATCGCAAAAAAACTGCTGTAGCGTTTATCGGTCGGTCCAAAGGTGGCTGTCTTTTGCTTTGATTTCTTGCCGTTCTACCACACAATACATGTTACCCAAATAAAAATAAAATTAATTAAAAATAAAAAGTACCTTCTAATTTAAGGCAGTACTGTCGGTTATAGAATTAGTGTTCAGAATGAAATGAAAAACAAAAATGTTTGCCTTTACCATTGATCCTTATGAGAAGTTACAGATTTTATTTTATTTCACAAAAAGTACCGTTCAGATTACAATACAAGTGGTATCAACGGAAATAAAGAAAAGATTCGAACATTTTAGTTACTCACAAATCGAGCTTTAAAACGTTTGATAACAGTAATTAGTAAATAATTAAGAAAAATGCGGTGTGTGGGGATATCACTGTCATTCACATTTTTTATTACAAAACATTCAAAGTACTTTTTATTAATACAGTTACATTTATTACATAAAATTACACATATTAAAATATATAGTATATATAAATAAACGTTAATATTGAAGATTTTTAAGTTATTTTTGTCTTTATTTTCGAATTTTTTTTCTAAAATTTTTTTGGTTACTTTCACAGTACTATTCTCATCATACTTATTTGTTTTATATGCGTCTTCAAGCATTTCATAGGTCACGTTTGCAGCTGCCATTTTTTCCCTCATACCTGTAAGTAGATATACAGTCTTTCAATATATGCAGTTTTTTCATTGCATTAGGCAAATTTTTCGAAAAATTTTATTTTATTGCAAGCAGCGTTCCAATTCAGAAAAGAACCTAGTAAATCATTTGTTGTAATGATCTCATATTTAAGCACACTTCTATCTCTTTTGCTTTTACGCGGCGTTGCTAAATATAAATTCTACTGAAGTCAAATAACACAGGGCACACATCGACAGTACTACCTTAATAAGCCGACCAGGAAATTTAGTACTTTATATCAGAAGTACTTAATAACGGAGTATGTTTTACGCGGCGTTGCTAAATATAAATACTACTGAAGTCAAATAACACAGAGCACATATCGACAGTACTACCTCAACACGCGGACCAGGAAATTTAGTACTTTATATCAGAAGTACTTAATAACGGAGTATGTTTTACGCGGCGTTGCTAAATATAAATACTACTGAAGTCAAATAACACAGAGCACATATCGACAGTACAACCTTAACACGCGGACCAGGAAATTTGGTACTTTATATCAGAAGTATTTAATAACGGAGTATGTTTTACGCGGCGTTGCTAAATATAAATACTACTGAGGTCAAATAACACAGAGCACATATCGACAGTACTACCTTAACACGCGGACCAGGAAATTTGGTACTTTATATCAGAAGTATTTAATAACGGAGTATGTTTTACGCGGCGTTGCTAAATATAAATACTACTGAAGTCAAATAACACAGAGCACACATCGACAGTACTACCTTAATACGCGGACCAGGAAATTTGGTACTTTATATCAGAAGTATTTAATAACGGAGTATGTTTTACGCGGCGTTGCTAAATATAAATACTACTGAAGTCAAATAACACAGGGCACACATCGACAGTACTACCTTAACACGCGGACCAGGAAATTTGGTACTTTATATCAGAAGTATTTAATAACGGAGTATGTTTTACGCGGCGTTGCTAAATATAAATACTACTGAAGTCAAATAACACAGGGCACACATCGACAGTACTACCTTAACACGCGGACCAGGAAATTTGGTACTTTATATCAGAAGTATTTAATAACGGAGTATGTTTTACGCGGCGTTGCTAAATATAAATACTACTGAAGTCAAATAACACAGAGCACACATCGACAGTACTACCTTAATACGCGGACCAGGAAATTTGGTACTTTATATCAGAAGTACTTAATAACGGAGTATGTTTTACGCGGCGTTGCTAAATATAAATACTACTGAAGTCAAATAACACAGGGCACACATCGACAGTACTACCTTAACACGCGGACCAGGAAATTTGGTACTTTATATCAGAAGTACTTAATAACGGAGTATGTTTTACGCGGCGTTGCTAAATATAAATACTACTGAAGTCAAATAACACAGGGCACACATCGACAGTACTACCTTAACACGCGGACCAGGAAATTTGGTACTTTATATCAGAAGTATTTAATAACGGAGTATGTTTTACGCGGCGTTGCTAAATATAAATACTACTGAAGTCAAATAACACAGGGCACACATCGACAGTACTACCTTAACACGCGGACCAGGAAATTTGGTACTTTATATCAGAAGTATTTAATAACGGAGTATGTTTTACGCGGCGTTGCTAAATATAAATACTACTGAAGTCAAATAACACAGGGCACACATCGACAGTACTACCTTAACACGCGGACCAGGAAATTCGGTACTTTATATCAGAAGTATTTAATAACGGAGTATGTTTTACGCGGCGTTGCTAAATATAAATACTACTGAAGTCAAATAACACAGGGCACACATCGACAGTACTACCTTAACACGCGGACCAGGAAATTTGGTACTTTATATCAGAAGTATTTAATAACGGAGTATGTTTTACGCGGCGTTGCTAAATATAAATACTACTGAAGTAAAATAACACAGAGCACACATCGCCAGTACTATCTTAATACGCGGACCAGGAAATTTCGTACTTTTTATCAGAAGTACTTAATAAAGGAGTATGTTTTACGTGGCGTTGCTAAATATAAATACTACTGAAGTCAAATAACACAGAGCACAGATTTGACACTTGTGATATCGACAGTACTACCTTAATACGCGGACTAGGAAATTTGGTATTTTATATCAGAAGTACTTAATAACGGAGTATGTTTTACGCGGCGTTGCTAAATATAAATACTACTGAAGTTAAATAATACAGGGCACACATCGACAGTACTACCTTAATACGCGGACCAGGAAATTTAGTACTTTATATCAGAAGTACTTAATAACGGAGTATGTTTTACGCGGGGTTGCTAAATATAAATACTACTGAAGTCAAATAACACAGAGCACAGATTTGACACTTGTGATATCGACAGTACTACCTTAATACGCGGACTAGGAAATTTGGTATTTTATATCAGAAGTACTTAATAACGGAGTATGTTATAAAAATGAATTATATATTGAATGCTTCATAATAATTGCCGGAACTCGGTTATTCGGTACGTTATATCCGTAGATACTAATGTACTATATAGTAAGTAATGTGTACTATCCGTACACTAAGTTTAAAGGGGCTTCTTCTCAGATTATATCCATCAAAAGGCTAAATCATTTCAGGTTTAGGCTGTTACCTAGTCTAGATAATCATTTAAAACTGAAATATACCAATATTTATGTCAGTTGCTATAAAATATAATATGACAACTTCACATTCAAAATGACAAATACCAAATGTAAATTTTAGTTCCTATTCATTCATTTTGACTGCACCATTCCGGGTGAGGCCTGTACAGTTAGAATTGCGCACCATATCTGGCAGTGTCGAACAGTTGGTGCGTCAAATTCGTCAGAACGTGCTACAACTACCACCTAGACCAAAACTACACGAAGAAGTGGAAGGACGCATCGCTGCTCAGGGCGATGAAGGAAGTAAAAGGGTGGTAAGACACCAGAAGAAATTGTTGAAGATGCAGAGAAGATCTGGTGAAGGTATTTGATAACATTTTAGCGATGAAGATGCTAGTATCGTTATGATTTTAGAAGCAATAAAGAAAGTGGAGTTTTTGTACCTTGATAAAGTCGGTGGAAAAGTGTCCGACTCAGAAAAAAATATTGTACGACACACGAATACAAACTTTATTCGGAAAAACATCGCAGATGCAGCAAATGCAAGGAAAATTGAATATGACTTTGGTATATAAGAGACAATAAATCTGTGGTCACAGGGAACAGTCTGCTCCAATGTCTTATATGCACTGTGAAAAAGTTGGTAACTCATGACCCTATTATTTCCCTAGTTATGAAGGTGGGGGTTTCTTGGTAAGTGGTAAGTCTTGGTGGCTTTTTGAACTATTACACAATGTGCTCCCGCCAGAGACAAAAGAAGTCACGTTCTACTCCGACAGTTGCGGAGGCCAGAGTTGCAATTGCCAGTGATTGCAATACCGTGAATTGTCGGGAAACTTATTTTTTAAAGATACCGTTGAAAAAAATGAATCATTCAAAATGATTAATTTTAGGAGAAAGGGAAAACATTTTATTTTAGATCATCTTCCACTGGTTTCTCTTGGTCCAAACCCCATCAGTAAGGAAAAGAAAAACGATATTCTCTCTCTATTGCCTTTGATAGATCCTACTTTTACGATTTCTGTAAAAAAAATAGATTTAGATAGATCCAGATTTGGTTGAAATCGACCAGGATAAAATTGACGATTAATGTATTTCATAATAACAATTACTACACCAATATAATACAACAACCAAACCTATGTTCATATGTTCATGTTTTTGGAATTCGTTTGTATTATTTTTTATTTTTGTAATGCATTTGTTTACAATAACTTTATACTAAAATCAAAGAGATTTACCACTAAACACCGAATAAAACATGTTATCATCAACAGGATATGATTAAATCATTTGATGATGATGCTAACATGGTTAGCGAAACGTGCGTCGAGAACTTTAAAAATTGGTTCGATGTTTAGTGGTAAATCACTTTGAGTTTAATGATTCACACTGGAGGTTCCAATAGAAAAATTGAATAACTTGGTAATAAAAAGTTCTCTTAAATCCAACTTTTTTTATCGAAGTACCTCTAATTGACAAAATTAACAGAAAATGATGTAGAAATTTATTACTATTATAAAAAGTATAGTTAATAACTTAATTATGGTGAATAATTTGGTAAGTATTATAAATAACTTGTTAAAAGCTGGTATAAAATCAGGTAACTAAACGAAAATCCTAAAAGAATTTCATTAAATTAATAATCCTGTAACTCACTCAATTTAGAACGTTATTCGACCACATTGTTATCAATAACAATTGTTGAAAGGTAAAAAACTGCGGCCTTGAAAAGTTGCCATTTTCGACTTACCAACTTATTTCCTGTGACCACAGAAATAAATTCTAATCTAATGAAATCCTGAATGAAAAACATGTATCTTCATTAAAACCTGATGAACAAGAATAATTGTTAAATCGATAAAATTTCAGTTCAATCAGGAGGGGAGAGAAATACCTCCCCTCCTCCCACTCTCCATTTTCTCCCCCTATTTCCCTTGCGCGCTCCGTTCTCCTCCTTAGTTCCATTATTCTTCCTCTACCTTCATCTGTGCACATTCTTTCTCCCATCACCTCCATCCACCGCCCTAACTCCCACCCCCATCTTCCCCATCATCCCTCATATTCTCCTATCCTGCCTCAATATCCCTCCCCTCTTTCCCTATCTCCATCTCCTTACCACTCTAATCCTCTTTTCCGACTCTTCCTCCCTCACTACCTCCCTAATCCACTCTCTCCATTCTTTAAGGGGTCTTTTAATCCATTAATTTCTTAGAGAAACCTTTAAATAAAAAAAAAATTAAATGGCCATCATCTTTTTTTTTTTTTAAACTATTGATTAAAACCAGATGAAGAAGAAGAAGTGCCAAAACCGAAAAAATTCAGCAAGATCTCGAGCAGATACCGCAGGAGAAGCTCAGGATCTGAATCTGGAAATATTCTGGATCGTCCTTATATCCAGCCCGTAAAATTTAATGAACAAGTGACGGCTATCATGGAAGATATTGAGAAAAGGCACGAGGAAAATACAAGAGAGAACGACGAGAGTAATGTTAACATCAAGAAAGAAGACGAGTAGATAATGCATGGTTTTTGGTTTATTAAATTAATTAGCGAAATCATCGTAGAACGAATAAAACCGATGAAACAGTGAGTAGAAATACTAAAACAAGTGGAAACTATGAACATCTTCGAATTCATTTGAAGCAGACGACATGTCCAGCTTGTATGGAAAAGTATAAAATTCCCTTACCCCCTCCAAAAACACCAAGAGTAAAGGTAAGTAATGGTCGATGTTGCTATGAGATGTAGTGAAACGTTTTGTTTAATAATTCAGCCATCATCGGTACTGCCCACTGTGCCTGGCGAGAATCCCTTCCTGAAAACCAACAGCAGACTCCGTTTATCCATGCTGATTGACAGAGAAATGTTTAAAATGCAGTCGTACGAAAGAAGATTCTCCTCAGAGGTGACAGCGAGGTATTGGGGATTTTAGTTTTATCAGAAAGTATCGGGACTGGTTGATCTGAATGTTTTTTGATGGGGAACTTGTGATTACAAACATTCCTCTACCTCTGGTGAACATTGGTACTTCAACAATACCATATACTATCGTTAAAACGAATGTGTTGTTTGATTTTAAACACTGAAGAAAACATGAATCGAACACGACAAAAAAAACTTCAAAAACAATATATTCGGGTTTGACTTTGTCAACTATCCACTATATTCTCCTGGTATGGCCTCATTTGATGGGTATTTTTTAGCGAAGCTCACAAATCCATTGTAAACTAATTCTTGCGATCTACAAGATACTTATGGAGACATGGGCAAAAGTGACTGAATTTCTGAAAAGTAGCTTAATTTCTAGTAAGACTCGACATAACCTTTAGCCCGAGCCGACATGGCCTTTAGTTTTGGTTTGACGATCTTTGAAAGCAGATTAGTATGATATATTTGCTAGTGGTGGAAAGAAGCGAATCTTGGGTGTTGATAAGGGGTTTACTGTTTTTTGAAGTGCGAAGCGCCGTTCAGGACGCCCCATTAAGGTCATAATTGAGGAAATGGTCAACATAATTCATGATATGGTTGCTAACTGCAAAGTGGGGGTTAGAAAGATTATTGAGGTAATGCACATCTCGAACAAACGTGTACGCAACACTAACATTTGTAACTATTTATTAAATTTGGACTTTTCCCTACACACCAGAAATGCCGGAACAGTCAAAACAGCTCCGTACCCCGAATAAAGCAAGACGTTTCCATCTGCCAGAATGCTCATGGCCACTGTTTACGTGCTATATTCACAGTTGCAACAGCGAAATTGCATGCACCATATTCTCCAGACTTGGCCCCCTTCGACTTTATTCTCTTTCAAAACATGAAAAAATATCTGTTTACTTACTATCTTGTTTACTTACGTTAAGCCCTTCGATAAATCCAATAAAATTAAGAATTCGTAAGAAAACAACCTTAAATATATTTTAGAAATTAGAAAAAACGTTATTTTAAAGAGAATGGTGATTAACTTCATTTTTTAAGATCAGTCCCGATAGTTTATTTTTATTTGGTCGTAATCCGCACGTGTCAAATCTTTTAGAAAACACAGTTTGAGACGACGCGAAATGGAAAGTTGTTCTACGGAACAGTTAAACCTGTCACCACTCGAACTGGCGAAAATTGAACAGGAAATCCGCGAAAAAGAGATTCAAAAGAAACTAGAAAAATTCCTGAACCAATAATTCAAAACAACGAATAGTAATTTTTATATGCCACTGTATTTCACATTTTAACCGGAAAAAATCTAAGCATTTCATTTGTTCAGCATTTCAAGGATCTTTTATTTTGTTGCATGTTTCTGAATGACCCTTTTGTTCTAATTTATTACACGACTCTGATTCACAAACCATCTTGTTCATGTTCTCATTACGGCACAAGTAGCAATGTCAAATCGTCTCGGTATTTATTGTATTATCGGTAATTATTTGTGGGGTTATTTGGAGAGCAAGATCTGCCTTGATCCCCTGACAAAATATTGCAGCGTCGAAACTTTAGATTCTACAATCTCAATTTCAAGAGAAATATTACTTAGTAGTCATCTGAATGAGAATGAGAAGTGTATAAGAAGATACGTACCTTACCTTTATAAAATCTTTATATATTATCTATAATTATCTGCCGGTCGCGTTGGTGCGGCGGTATGAGCGTCTGCTTTGCCGAATCCGCGCTGGAGCGGTAGCTGGTTCGATTCCAGCGCTCGGATGGTTATTTTTCTTTCTTCTGTCCGTTTATCTTTCCTAAATGTTTGTGATTGTTTCTAGGCAAGAGTGTAAAATCCGACTACGAATTACCCCTCAGTCACGCCAGTTAAAGGCTGGGTAAGGCCGGATGCCTTCTGAGAAGTGTTCTACGTTGGTCACTCGCCAGTCGGTAGGTTTCCTGATAGACTTATGGGTAGGCACATAACCAAGGGTTTATAGCCCGAGGGGGGTGCTGGGGCCTGGGTTTATCGGAAGCTGATGACCGTGGTTCGGAACCCACGTTAAGCTGTAGGTCCAGTCGCTAAATAGCCTAGTTGCTGATGCGCCTCTAACCCAAACACTTTACTTTACTTTATAATTATCTTTAAAAAATAAAATGTTTTTTCTTTTGTAGTATAGTATATTTTATTTTTTAAATGGCGTATCTCGAATCGAATATCAGTTAATGAGTTTTATGACCGCCTGTTTCTGTGCTGTTCCCTGTACAGCATATGAACAAAAATATTCCAGATGTCTTTGTATTGAGGAAAATAATTCATGAGTTCTCGACGTTTATTAAAATTTGCTTGCACTTACAACAACGGAATTGGAAAAATTCCGCTACGAGTTGATCATCCTGCATGCACCCTATTCTCCGGACTTGGCCCCCCTCCGACTTTATTATCTTTCAAGACATGAAAAAATATCTGCCTGAAAAGAAATTCCTATCAAATGAAGAGATCATCGGCGAAACAGAAGACTATTTTGATCAGTTGGATAAGTCGTCTTTTTTGGAAGGCATAAAAAAGTTGAAACATCGGAAAAGTGTATCGAGCTAAAAGACGACTAAGTCGAAAAACAAATCAGTTTCCGATAAAAAAAATAAAAATTATCTTACTTTCACTGTATACACAGAAAATAAAGATAATTTCAGAATTCCTAATCAATAATTCAAGACGTTTAATAATATTTTTTACATACCATTTAAATTTCAAATTTAAATCTGAAAAAATCTAAGTATTATTTAATGGGTCTTTTATTTTGTTGCATGTTTCTGCATGACCTTGTACCGATTTATTACAGGACTCTGATTCGAAAATCATCTTATTTCTGTCCTCATTCCGATATAACTCTTCTTCTTCTTCTTCTTTTCTTTCCCCTTTCTTTCCATACCCTAAGCCAATCGTCCACGGAAATGTTCATCTTCTGAAGAAAGTGAGGATGACAAAACGGTCGAGTGGCCTACAATAATTTTCGACCAATGGAAATCTGTAGATAACAATTTTTTACAACCGAAAAACCCTGTAAAATTCTCGCAAACCTCGACAGGTCATTTACTACATATCACTAATTTAGCCCAACGTATTAACGCGGCAGTTGACAAAGTAAGGCAATCGCTAGAGGAGAGCAATCTTCAACTATCACCCAATAAATGCGAAGCAATCTGCTTCTCCAGGCGACCTCTGAAAGTGCCTCCTCCAACCATTAACATTCAAAACGTAACCCTAACTTATAGAAATTCAATCAAATATCTTGGAATCACCTTGCAAAATAACCTAAGTTGGACCTCTCACATTAATAATATCGGCGCAAGAGCATCAAAGGGGCTGAATGTTTTAAGGGCAGTATGTCGTATTTGGTGGGGTGCAGACCCGAGCATCTTACTGTCTATATTTTATGCGACAGTGCGTTCCCACCTTGACTTTGGAGACTTGGCATTCAACTCTACTTCTAAAGCGAACTTACTTAGATTGGATAGGATACACAGAGAGGGATTAAGAATATGCCTGGGTTGCATGCGCTCCACACCGAACGATGCAGTACTGAACGAGGCGGCAGAATTTCCACTCGATCTACGCAGAAACATTTCTGCCATAAAATTTATCAGCAAATTAATTACCTCGGAAAAACACCCCATAATCAAACTTACGAAAGCATTACGCGACAAATTGTCAAGAAACGTCAACTTCATGTCCAAAAGTAACGGCCACATACTCGCACAATCTGTAGAATATTTCTTCCCTTACTGGAACAAGATGTTCCACAGTACATCAGCACCCTGTTTCTTGACACAGGCGGACATCCAAATTGAGCCATTAAAAATGCTTCATTCTAACATAAATAAAAGCGATATTCATGTCAAACAACTATTTCTAGACTCCGTGAAAACCTTCAGGCACAGTCACACCTTCATCTATACCGACGCATCTAAGAACAAGGGAAGATTAGGGTTCGGAGTACACATTCCGGATCTTAATTACAATTTCTCGTCAAAATTACCCAAAGAATTGTGCATAATGAACGCGGAAATGGCTGCCATCCATCATGCAGTCACAACAGTCACCAGGAAAAAAATCAAGCGCTGCATAATTTTCACAGATTCCTTGAGCGCGATAAAAAGTCTTCAGAACACGCAAATTTCGACAAACAGAGACATGGTTTCCCTCCAAACAAGGAGCCTCATTATATGACTTAACAATCTAAAAGATCACTCATGCATTTTATCTTGGATTCCAGGCCACAAATGTATTCCAGGAAACGAGAAAGCCGATTCTCTAGCCAAAATAGGTACACTCCTAACTATTCCACACAGAATATTCATAAGCCCTAAAGATATTTATAACAGTATAAAAGAAAAAATTATATCGCAATTCAAAGACAAATGGAAACAAAATCCACAGAACAAAGCGAATTCCTACAGAATGGTCCAAGACACATTTTCGGAGCATCCATGGTTCAGAAAGATATCCTATATTGATCGTCGGCATCTGACTAACATCATTAGAATGAGAACGGGGTACTGCTTAACACGACAACACCTACATAGGTTAGAATTAAGAAGTGACCCATTATGTGACTGCGGCAAAATCGACGACCTCAACCATATATTCTTCGAATGCCCTATCCACATCATAGGCAATTTTCATCTATACAACGAACTTATAAAAATTAACGTGCAAACCCCCATACATATCGCCAGCATATTGTCCCTTCCGAATGGTCGGACGATGGACCTCCTTTCAAAATTTTTAACATTAAATAGAATGGAGCTCTGATGGAGAAAAAACAATAATAAGCAACCAATATAAATAATACGGTTAAAAAATAAACGGTTAAATAAGCAATAAGGTTAAAGCAAATCAGTACCTCGATAAGTGTGCCACACAAGTTCCCCCCTAAAAAAAAACGTATTAACGTATATACCCTCTGATAACAAACAAAATTTTCACTAAACATAACAAGCTGTCCTTCTTGTGTAGTTTAAGTGGCGTCTCAAACCCGTCGATCCAGTACATGTCTATACCTCTGTTCGTATTGTATACTAACCCACACCCGGAAAGCTGCACAAGGTTTCATTCAAGGTTATACTTAACCTTACCATTATAAATATTCCGAATCGCCAGGAGCACAGCTCGATCATCTGGTGGTTCCCTCAAATGAGCTGGCAAATTGCTTAACAGCAGAGCCATAAACCGAAAAGAAGAAGAAGAAGGTCATTTACTGAGTTGGATGTTTTTTTCAAACTGTCAAAAAAAGCATTTTTCTATTTATTGGATGTTTTCTCGTAATGTCCTGTAATGAAGTTCCGGCGCAGCGACACTAGTGGTCTACTAATACTTCACTTATTTTTTTTCCTTTATTTGGGTTTTTCGCCACTATCTAAAACTCAAAAAATATCAAAAATACCTGTTCTTATTTAAAGAAAGAATCACTGGGTAAAAACAAAAAACCAAACGGAGACAAATTTCTCAGTGATTCTTTTTTGTAATAAATTTGCCTAACGAACAAAATTTTAAAGATATAAAAATGTTAACGTGTACGTTTCGGGGGGTACTCTCCCCCCGTTTTCAAAACTAAACTAAAAAATAAATTATATTAATTTATAATATATAAAGCAACGAGTGAAAGTAAATATATTTTTTTTTCTGTATGTCAACGATAGATTTTCATGACAGTGACATAGTACTAAAAAATATATGTAGGTAATGTTTACTGTGTGATTGTGTATTCAAATATTTAAATGTGTTTAATTGTATTCTTTAGAATCGGCAATCATTCAGACATTACTTAATACTTCACTTGGCAACATAATGAACAACAAACAGTTTCTAGGAATAGATTCCAGTAACTGTCTTCCAAACTATAGTTCAGTTCCCCTCAAAAGTCAGATGGCGCTCTTAAAATGTATCTTATGGAAGAAGTGCTTTCATACTTGAAGCAAACTTTTTCACAAGTAAGAAGTGAAAGTACATTTCAGAATATTGATGAGGCTATATCTAGGTCAAGGGAAGAAGTTGCCTCAAAACAGTACCTTCCTTTAAAACCTACTAAAAGAGACGTAAACTCTTGGGTTAGATGTGATTCACAAATTGACTACACATACGACTTGAATATATATATTCAGGAAGAGATAAAAATAGAAACCGAAATTCAACTTTAGGAGAAGATGTTGTCATGAAGTTAGCAGAAAATATTCGAGATACTGATGTTTGCCTTTGCTTTGACAGATTTTTTACCAGTACTCAACTTAATTACTGTTTGCTGCAGTTGGTACTTACCAGAAAGAAAAACATGCCTAAATTCGATATATACAGAAACCGTCAAAAAGGTAAAGCATGGTTTTTATGCAGTCAGTACTGTATATGTGGAGTCTCATGGGAGGCTATCAAAGATGTAACAATCCTTTCAAATTGTCATGGCGATGAAATGACTAGCAAACAAAAAAGCGAAATATGGAAGGAAGCCAATCAGAAATTCCTTGCCCAAAGATTGTAGAGTTCTATAATAAATATATAGGGGGAGTTGATCTCTCAGATCAACTCATTGGCCTCTACTTCATGGATAGAAGACCGGCAAATGATGGAAACGTGTTTTCTATTAGCTACTAATGCAGCGGTCAATTCCTGGATCATATTTACTAAGCTAAAAAAAGCGAGAAAAAAAGAGTTTCTTGGATTATGTGGTTCCGCTGGCTGAATCTCTGAAAAGTTATGACCGACAACATCCAAAAGTGGTACGCAGAAGACAATATGGTAGGCCTTATTGTGACAATATAGTAGGCCATTAGGTTCCAGGCTACTGAATATAGGGAATCACGAAGGGCTCATCGAAGGACCAACAAGAAGAAGGTGTCATAGCTGTACCAACAACAAACAAGAAAGAAGAACAAAAACAGTTGTATGGCTTGCAATCTATCACTATGCAAACACTGTTTTACTGCTGTCACCTAATATATGAAAAATAAACAAGTTTTTGAATATTTCCTTTTTTTTATATTCCCACAACTAGTACTAATGGGACATATATGTTCCAACCCCTCGACTAACCCCCTTTTTGAAAAAAAAAATCTTGAAATGATAATCTTTCTTTAGTGATCAATGTGAGGGGTATATAACAAAATCAAGTCAATTGGATAAAAAAACAATATGGGACTGAAAGAGTTAAAATAATGTCCTAAAATTACCCTAATTTCTCAAGTTATTTCACTCTTTTAGTCCAGTCACATTAGGGGTTTCACCTCGGAATGAGAGATAATAAGCTGTAAACTTTTTTTTATATTTTTCGCCACGATCTAAAACCCAAAAAGTATCAAAAATATCTGTTCTTATGTAAATAAAGAATCACTGGATAAAAAAACAAAAAACCAAACGGAGACAAATTTCTCAGTGATTCTTTTCTGTAATAAATTTGCCTAAAGAACAAAATTTTAAAAATAAAAAATGTTCTAAAATAAATACAAAGTTTTAACTTTAACGTTTCGGGAGGTCTTCTCTCCCCGTTTTCAAAACGAACCTAAAATATAAATTAGGATAAAAAAGATAAGAAGTAAATTTTTTTTTTGTGTATGTCAACGATACGTACATTGACAATAATAGTTTTTAATGACAGTGATATACTACCAATATATATATATATATATATATATATATATATATATATATATATATATATATATATATATATATATATATATATATATATATATACCAGGTGTCCCATTAAGGATGGATCGCGGACAAAAAAATAAATTTACTTCCTATTTTTGCGGTAAATATATATATATATATATATATATATATATATATATATATATATATATATATATATATATATATATATATATATATATATATATAATGTGTTTTGTTTTAATATTACGGTGTCGATGAATGGTAATTTATTCTCCATCTCTAAAGTAAACTTAATTGTAGGATCTCGAGAATTTATATCTTGTTAAAAAATATTTATATCATCATGGCTATGTTGCCATATATCAAAAATATCATCAACATATCTAAGCCATATTATTGGCTTTTTAAAAGATTTACTTAATTTGCCATTCTCGAGTTCCTCCATAAAGATATTACTCATGAAACAAGAATCTTCTATATTGGTTTCTATGATATTTGCATCAATTATAAAAATTCTGTACAATTTGTTTTTCAAACATGATTATACATATATATATATATATATATATATATATATATATATATATATATATATATATATATATATATATATATATATATATATTATTATTCACGTATGGGCCCTGGTGGACAACGCGAAGTACAATTAGAGGCGTTTGTTGTTGTTAGCCTTCCTTTGAACCCATACTAATTTCATTCTTTCGCTATGAGCTTTTTTCCTTTCGTCAGACCAAGTTGTTCCAGTCTTCCTACATTTTTCTCTCTGGCCAACCTTCCAAACGTTAACCTTGTGTCTGAAACAACATCTATCCTGAATTTCACTTTGTGTAATATTTGCTGAAGTTAGGTCCTCTTTAATTGCCGCAATCCATTTAATTATTTCTACTTTAGCTCTACTCCTATTTTCATAAAATTCGACTATTTGTCTAGTTAGCCTACTCGGATTCATCCGTTTGATGTGTCCGTAAAACTTAAGTCTTCTTTTTCTCATATCGCTATGTATATCTGTGTATTGTTTGATTTCTTGGTTTTCTCGAAGTCGGTATGTTGTGCTATTTATTTGTTTGGGGCCTAGGATTTTTCTTATGATTTTTCTTTCCTTCTTTTCAATGTCCTCGATGTCCCTCTTTCTATTCAAAATGAGCGTTTCTGCAGCATATAGACATTGTTTAATAACCGTGTTGTACTGTCTCAGTTTTGTGTTTTTAGATAGGCCTTTTTTGTTGTAAATATTTTGTGTAAGTCTCAATGCCGTTTCCATTTTTTGACATCTACCCTTATTGGCCGCTTTTTCCAACCCATTTTCCATGATTATTTCACCCAAATATTTGAATTGAGAGACTGGTCTGATGTTCCCATATTTTGTTTTTAGAAATGGTGTTCTTAGTCTGTTGCAGGTCATGTATCGTGTCTTTTCAAAGGAAATTTGGAGTCCTACCTTTTTTGCTGTTTCTTTTAGGATTTCAATCTGTTTTTGAGCCGTTAATACATCTTGAGCTAAAATTGCTAGATCATCAGCAAATGCCAGACAATCAATTTTGATGTTGGTTCTCCCCAGTTTAATGGGCTGGTCAATATTCAGTGCCGACTTTTTTTCACGCCACTCCTGTATTACTTTTTCTAGAACACAGTTAAATAAGAGTGGCGAGAGTCCATTCCCTTGTCTCACACCAGTTTTAATTTCGAAGGGTTCTGAGATGTCATCCATGAATTTAACTTTTGACCTCGTGTTAGTTAACGTTGCTTTAATAATTGCCAGCGTTTTCAGATCTAGTCCTTGTTCTTTCAAGATTCGGAATAAAGATTCGCGGTCAATAGAATCATATGCTTTTTTGAAATCCACAAATGTACAGACGAGATTTTTATTGTACAGTTTTTGATGTCTTAGAATCAACTTTAGATTCAGGATCTGTTCAGGGCAGGATCTGCCCGGTCGAAAACCTGCCTGATATTCACCAATGTTCGGTTCTAACTGTCCCTGTGCTCTGTCTAGTAGACATTGAGATAGAATCTTGTAACAAACTGGGAGAAGAGATATTCCTCTATAGTTGTTTACATCCGTTCTATCTCCTTTCTTATGTAGTGGATGGATTAGAGCATCTTTCCAGTCTTCCGGAATCCGTTCGGTTCGCCAAACTTCTTGTAGAATTTTGGTTATTTCATATATATATATACATATTTCAACCGTTTTTGAGATAGAGCGTAGAGAGTGAGCAGCGTTTAGGCGTAAATAGCTATAGAGAATTTTATGCTCTGCAATTTTCATAATAGGTGCAAATATTATAGAAATCATAGGAAACGAGATATTTGCCAAAAACAGATTTTTTTTAACTTTGATCTTGAAGATCTTAAGACGCGGACACGAGATTATATAAGACTTTTTTTAGAATGCCAAAATAAAGGTTTATACAAGTTTACAGCTTATTATCTCTCATTCCGATATGACCCTCTTTTTTGCCGTTGATTACTTTGGTACCCATCCAGGACCCATACGGGACACAGAAAGAGCCACGCACGACCATCCGCGAATACGCGCCGATTGCGGCCGACCAAGTCCGAACGCGCGCCGCGGAATTTCGGTTAAAACAAATGACTACCTGTTGCGGTGAAGTCAGGGCAACGCAATGCGAGACCGGTCAACCGCGATTCTGTGAAACGCTGCCTCTGGTGCTGCTGTTGCTGCTGTCGGTGAAAGATTTTTCAGTTTGACGGGTCCGCTAGAGGTTATGTTTAACCTCTAACGTGTCGTGTGTGTATATACATATATATGTGCATCTGTGTAAACGGCGGTTTTTTAAAACCCAGTTATCAGTGACGTTTGTGCGATAGTGTTTTTTTACTTTTGTTTATTTTTTCTAACTGTTACTGTTAAGTAAAACTAGAGTCGTTCCTCAATGGATTTATAATTGGTAAGTACTGATCACTATCGGTTATCATCTCGGTAATCTCGAATACAAGAATTTCGTTATGATAACGAAGTGGAACGCGAGTTATTATCGTTGAAACGAGCGCTGTCACTAACGGACGTCCAGTGTCAAGAGACATGATCAATCTGAAAAGAATTTTCTCGTTGAATTGCAGGTAGACCGTTTGCTGAATACGAATGCGGTTGTCCTTGTATATTTAATCTCAACTTATCTCGAGATGGTTTGTTAGCGGCACCGTTTTTAACAACATTCGAAGATAATGTTGGTGGTGTTCGTAAAGTAAAGGATATACTTTGACACTTATTAAGGTCATAATAATTTAGATCCATCAGATTTCACAGGAATAGACACATGTGATAATCCGATGGTGACAGATCAGGTTAATGAGGATGACGTTGTAGAATTAACATATTTGCACTGTAGTCGCTTCAGGCGGGTCGTACTTTTTCTGTTTATCAACTTTTTCTGGTATCTCCTGCTTGATGCAATCATTGAGTTAGTCCAACTGAAGAGTGCACGCGCGCTTAAGATTTCACTGGAAAGCACGATTTTTATGATACTTTTTAGTCTTTTGTGCATCTTTGTAACATTTAGATTAGGCCAATTCAACCTCCAGGAAATATCCCCCAATCCAACCCATCCTCCAGTGTCCTTGTATGTAGTAACAATACAAAATTGTAATGATTTCCTGGTTCACCTCCTGTATAGGGTTTCAATAGCACGAAAAGAAAAAAAGAGGAATGGGAAAGAAAAAAAATCTTCAGCAGCACTATTTTCTTCTACGCCCTCCTACTTTAACTCAAGGGTCGCCCAAATACATAAATAGCAACTCTCGCATTATTATATAATCTTTGAACTGCTTTAATAAGCCCGTTTGTAATATTTATCAGTTCTAGTGTTGACCAAAGTCTTTTTAGTGGTACACTATCCTATGCTTTTTATAAATCGACATGTTCCAGATGTATTTTTTGATTTGCGGTGGTTTAATATTCAATAACTTGTGTAAAATAGTGAATATGATCTACAGTTGATCTACCAGCTTTAAATTTAGCCTGTTTTTCAACCTCGAAGTCTATATATTCAATTTCGATTTTATTTTTTAGAAATTTTCCATTCGTTCTGCTAAACTGGGCAGGTTATTGAATTTCCTCTATAATTTTCCACCCGCTAGGAGTTTTGGAATAACTTTCACGTGTTTGTAAAGTGTTGCTGTTCCAGCGTTTATTAATTTGGCGGGGATATCACCAGGCCTGGGGGATTTCCATTTGTGGGGGTCTTACAGATATCTACAATCTCTGTTTCACTTACCCACTGACTTAGCTGATGAGACAATTTTTGTTTCTGATGAATTATTTTCTTCGTTGATAAAATCTTCTGTGTTTTCAGTTAGTAAATCTGAAATCTGAAGTATTGTTCCTATTGTTGAGTTGTTTTGGGGTGATTTTTTGTTTTCTTAAGGTTTTCTATGAATTTTTAGCTTTCTGTACTCTTCCTTCCTAAATGCAGGTATTTATTTTGAGGCACTTTTCCCCACGATGCGTTTTTCTTTTGTGTAATTCGTTTTCTTACTCCTGCTTGTGCTTTCTTGTAATTTATTTTGTTAGTGTCTCTATTTATTGTTATACATTTGTGGTACAACTTTCGTTTTTCTAAGATTTCCCCCTTGAATTAGGCAGGCAATCTTAAGAAATCGTCGACAGGCAAAAATATGGTGTTTTATTTATTATTTCAATTATAGAAGCATCGACTACTCTGGCCATTTAGCGTCTATTTTTCCCAGTTTTTCACAATACCCTGTTAAAGTCGGGTTTACTTGCAAGTATATGAACCCTGCACTATTGGATTGGCAGGCGAGTGACTAGTCCTTCTGACAACCGCGGCCGGTTTTGGATTGGACAGTTGGCTGAAAAATAGCAAAAGTAAGGGAGACGACTAAGTATTAAGTTTGCATTATTTCTTTCCGTATAAATATCAAAAGGTAGTCAAAAAAGACAGATAATTATGGAAGGAAGGAATTAATTAAGCAGGAATGAAGAAAAACTCTCCGAAATAAAATCTAATAAAATGACCTTTACTCGATTCAAGCCATGCTTAGGTTGGTCTGCAACCTTTCGGAGTTCTTGAGTATGATTTTTTCCATCATCAAGTATTCTTTAGTGCCTCCAGACATACTGAAGTTTCGTTTTTGTTCAACGGAATAAATATAAATTAATAAATAAATATATATATATATATATATATATATATATATATATATATATATATAATATATATATATATATATATATATATATATATAAATATAATATAAATTAATATAAATTAATAAATATAATATATATATATATATATATATATATATAATATATATATATATATATATATATATATATATATATATTATATATATATATTATCGATCATCAAATATTCTTTACTGCCTCCAGACATACTGAAGTTTCCTTTTTGTTCAACGGAATAAATATAATTATTTCGCACCTCTCGTACAATACATTTCTCCAATCTCTT